>PVJD01000686.1:243876-374215 GCA_004026545.1 Mormoops blainvillei
CCTGTGATAGGGTAGACTCAGGGTCGGCCTGCAGAAAGAAGAGGAGGGTTGGAACAGGAAGCACAAAGTAAAAAAGCAAGTGGTTTTTTTTGGGGGGGGGGGGGCGGGGGTTGTTTGCATCTAGTTAAAAATGATCTGCCCATTTGTGTGAAGATTACAAAGTACAAAGCTGTGTAATCTCAGGCAGAGAGAGAAAACATTTGCTTGGACCATAGAAAGTGAGAAAAGGGATGAATCGTATCAAGATTTTAGTCTTATTAGCCCCATGCACACTGTGTAGAACTTGTTTAATAAAAAATATTGGGTAAAATATTCAAGCACAAAAAACTATAGCTAGATTTGGGAGGGAGACAAGTCAGAAAATCATGAGTTTGGCATTTTTGTATATATTTCTTTCAAGAGGTTGTCAGTGCATGTCCTTTTGAGGTAATTTAAAGAAACAAATTTGTATGACTAGAGGGTTAATGACTTAAAAATTTGTGTTACTGAGCCACTGTATATATTGGTTTTGGACAAAAAGTTCATTTAGTTTTTTCTGTACAGTGACTCTGATAGTGCTTAGTTGTTTTCAGCTTCATTCGAAACAATTTTGTTAGATGGTAGTGTGGCAGCTGTCAGATCAGTGTGCATTAAAAAAAAAACACAAAACTTTCCAAAATTGGTGAATTTTTGTGCAGCCGTTTTACTATTGAAGATGGAAGAAGATACGCAACGTTCTCACTGTATTATGCTTTACTATTTCAAGAAAGGTAAAAATGCAACTGAAACGCAAAAAAAGATTTGTGTGGTGTATGGAGAAGATGCTGTGACTGATTGAACGTCTTAGAAGTGGTTTGCGAAGTTTCTTGGTACTGTTGACATTTTGACCAAATAATTCTTTGCTGTGGGGCCATCTTACGCCTTGGGAGATGTTTAGAGCGCCCCTGGCCTCTACCCACTAAAAGCCAATAGTAGGAGATAGCTGACATACTCAAAATATCCAATCAATGAAGTTATTGATGAAAATGAAAAATGTCTTTTTATTTTTTGGAAAAAATTAAATTGACTTTTTGGCCAACGCAATGCCTAGGAAGAATAGTATGTGTGGTAGATACAAAGATCAAATTGATTGATGGTTGCCAGGTTGGGGAGAGGTTTAGGGGATGGGTGGAAGTGGTGAAAGGGATTAAGTACAAATTGGCAGTTGTAAAAACAGTTACAGGGATGTAAAGTACAGCATAGGAAATATAGTCAGTATATTGTATTAACTATGTGTGGTGTCAGGTATTAGACTTACCAGGGGGATCACTTCATAAATTATATAAATGTCTAATCACTGTGCTGTACTAATGTAATATTGTATGTCAGCTATAATTAAAAAATAAATGAAAAAGAATAATTTGTATGATAAATACACAAGTCTGGGTGGCTAGAGTTGAGGATGTAAGTAAGCACTGCAATTTTTTTGTTTTGAATCTTGTCAGTGCTTGTTGATTCTAACCATTCCCTAACTCCTCTTACTCTGTTCCTAATTTGCCTTTCTATTTTTGCCCTTTTCCCCTTTCTTTAAGTGTTATATAACTACTTTTCTTTCTTGTATCCTAATTGGATTGTATATACATTTTATTTCTCTTGTACTTAGTAATTTATACTTAGTCTTTTTAGGGTAAGAAGCATGTCATATTTTTGTCTTTGTACATGTTCCAGGTAGGGTTAACTCACAAAGTACAGGATGCCCAGTTAACGTCATACATTGAATTTTTTTTTTCTAAGTAAAGTATGTTCGCAACCCAAGCCCTAAGCATTGTACATATAGTGGGTGCTCAGTAATTGTTCAGAGTGAATTTAAATTGGATTTTGATGTTACACTATGAAGCTGGCGGAGTATTTGCATTTTTAGTTTTACAGATGAAAAGAAACTGAGATTCATGAACTGTAAATACTTTCCCCAAGTTTGCATAATTACTTAATTGTTCAGTCTCCCCCAGGAGGAATGTTTGTACTTCTCTGTAAACCTAGTGCTTCTTTGCTTAGGTTTTTTTCTAAGTTTCGGAATAAAAAATAAAAAGTCTAAGGATGAATTCTGAAGGATGATTATTTTTCTCATCCTAATCCAAAGTAATATATATTACTCTGTTAGACTGCCAACTTTTAAGCTGTATGGTATGTCCTCACTTGAAGTCATTGATAGGTTCTGTGATTTGAAGCAAAACAAGGGCCGATTGAACCAATTTTACTATAGGCTAACTGATTTAATGGTATAAACAAGTTCTCGTATCTTATCAACTTTATAACAAAATGATGTTGAACGAAACGATATTGTTCAGAGGCCTGTTTTCCTTAGATATAATTAAGGGTAAATAATTATATCTAAGGGAAATGAAAGTTGAGTCTTTTTCACACAGCAGAGGGAGACAGTGTTAAACTATTGAAAATAAAATTTTCTCTGGGTTACTGGGAGTTATTTAGTGATGACAGTAAAGGGAACTAGTGAAGTAATTTGCTTCTCATGTGTTCAGATGTCTTGAATCTTTTATGTGAATTGAGAAAAGGATGCATTTTGCTCAGAGGAATTTGCTTAAAATGAGAAATTCTGTAAACGCTGTGGTTTAAAAGTGTTATTTTTTTGCTTTTGCAAATTCTGTTTTTTCTTTCCCACCTTTGAGATCGAGTGAATGTTGCATATTCACGTGTAACCATCGATTAAGTGTTATCAATTCAAATGAAAAATTAATATAATTTGCGATGAAAATTAGAAGAACTACGACCCTTACATTAATGAAATAGCACTTCCTAACTAAATATTTTACAGTATGATACTTAATGTTTTTCCAAGTCAGAATTCATATTTTTCTAATATCTCTTACTGTTCTTTTTACATTTTACTGAATACCAACTTTCATATCTGCCTATTAATCTGTTTTATTTATTAAGAAACTGCAATGTTCTTTTGTTCCATCTTTGTAATTTCATGACAATATTCTCTGGTCACAGCCACAGGATTATAACTTCAGTGACAGATGTGAAATATTCATTTTAAAGATTAATACTCATTACCTCTAAAAAATTAGAATTCTCAAAATGTTTTGGAGTAAATTTGCTCTGGTGGAAATGTTCTTGTATTCCTATTTTAGTCAAAGTAATTTTTCTGCATTATATCAATGTATTATATCAATATAAAATGTAAAGGCTTTTAACTGGAACTGTGGGAAATGAAAATGTTTCTTTAATTAGAAACAAATAGCTCCCTTCTCCCTCCTTAACCCACTAGAATTTGAGAAGTTTTAGAGCGAATTTCTTTTCTTAATATTCATAGAAGAATTTCAGTGATGATAGAGTGGAGTGACAGTGTCTGAGGATGCTGCTGCGTTTTCAAACACAGATGTGGGGTTTGGGGATTATTTTATCTTTTGAAACGGTGGTGGTAATAGTGTTGTTTTTTTTTTAAATAACTGATTAGTTGCTGATATTTACAAATTATAGATCTTGGAATGTATTGCCACCTTTTCTATTACTGTATATTTATATATTTTTAAATGAAAAGAATTTTAGTATACATACTGTCTGTAGCTGTCTGTTTAAACTTAGCCATACATTAACATTACTTGGACTAAACTAGGAATACAAGATTTCTTTTTCATACCCTTAAATATTCTGTTGCAAAGTATTTCATTGTATATATTTGCTGGAGCTTATTTAGCCAGTGCCATATTTTTTGACTGCCATGTATTATCCTATGCAGTCCTCATAGTTACTGCATAATGTAGATATTTTTGTCACCTATTTACACATAGGGAAACTGTACCCTAGAGATGTTAAATAATTTACTGAGATTTTTTAGCTAGTTATAATGTTGATAAAGAGATTGATATTCAGTTATTTTCCAGACAGAGTTCTATCTTCTTTTTATATGTGGTCTCAGTTAAACCTTGTAAGAGCCCTAAGTGAAGTAGACCCTGTCAGTCCCATCTTACAGGAGAAACTGAGGCTCAGTGAAATTAGTTATTTGCTCCAGGTCATATATCCATTAAGTTTCACATATTTGTGACTCTTTTATAAATACACAACTGATTATTGTCTTGTTCTCAACCTCTGCTTATTTCTGAGGAAATAAGTAAAACTTCTAGCAGTAAAAGACACTTTCAGCAAGTTACTGTATCTCCTGGACCCCTCATCTCTAAAATTTGGATGGTAACCTTTTCTAGGGTTGTTCTGTTGAGTGAGATGAAGCACTTTGTATACAGGTTATATAACACATGCTTAGTAAATATTACTGCTATTATTTTATCCCAGTTAGGTTTTTAGTTTATAAAAGCAATAAATGTATATTATAGAAAATTTGGAAAAATATAAAGAAGCTGAGAAAGTAATCACTCAGTCTTAATACTGATGAAATTTTGACGTATTTCCTTCCAGGCAACGAGATTTCCCAATACTTAGATCTGTTACTACAAATGATATATTCTGGCATTTTTTGTTCATGGAGAGTTCTCTTCTGATTGATTTAAGAAGAATAGAGGCTGTTATCTTACGTACCAGCACAGCGCCTGGCTCAGAGTAGCACTCAGTAAATATATGAATTGAGCTATTAGAACTTTGGAGAAGATTTTTTCAGTTCCGCTTCATTCATTATCATCTGTTGCATTTTAAAAAATGATTATAAAATGATTTGAGTATAAAAGTAAAGAAGCTAGATGTGCACTCTGACTTCAGGAAGACTGAGCTACTTTGTTATTGGATGAGAGATTTGATACAGCAATTAAACGTACAAAGAACTGAGTAAGAAAATGTTGGGAAAATTGCATTCTGAAGATTATATTATTAAGGGGATCAATTATTTTGTGACTGCTCTCTTGAAGCAGGTAGTTCTCAAAAGCTTGCTTGAAGAAAATAGTTTACTAGTAAACTGAACAGCTTTCTAATGGTCTGGGAAAGACCCTTTCACTGCCAATGTATAGCATTAAGTTGGAGCTTACGTAGCACTTCTTAAAGAAGTGAGTGTCTGGATGCCAAGACTGTTAAGTATAATGGCTTCTCTTTAAGTCTGAAGTTCCTTTCATTGGAAAAAAATTAAACTCTGCTGTGCAAAGGAGACTTTAGAGGTGAGGGGTAGTACACATAATACTGAAAACTGACAATCCACAGTAGGAACTCTTATTAGTAACCTGTGCATACTGCTTTGGGATATTATGCATTGAAAGCCTCCCTGTGCATGTAAGAGCAACATTCAAGCAAAATACCAAAGTTTTAAGTTAACTTTTAAATTACTTTTGACTTAAATGCAAATAGAATGGCTTACTAATGATTGTAGTAAAGATATCTGAAATTGAACTGGTGGTAACTCTAGAAGTGTTTGCCAGAATAAAAACAAACTTCAATTTTAAAGCGTCAGAAGTGTAGTAAGTATAAAAAGGAATTCATAGAAAATTAGCTTCTCCCCACTCCCTTTGTACCTTTTAGAAAAAGCTGCTTTAAATGGTTTTATTTTGTGTAGCTGTTTTAATGATTAAGTATAATTTAATGTTCAGGTCAGTATATCTCAGTTGAAACAGGTTGATACTAAGAGCTTTGACTAGCTTTGTAAAGGCCTCTTTGTTTGTACTACACAGTTACTCAGGTTATAGTGGCTTTCAGTAGATGCCAGTGCTAGTGTGTGCTGCTCTTCAGGTAAAACGAGGAACTTCTTGTAGATAGCACTTAGCATGGGAACATGAGGTGCAAATGTAGGGTGCCCTGTGGCAGAGGTTAGGTAAGGATAGTGTTTCTGTACACCCTGCTCGCCAGGTCTTCATTTCCAGATCAGTCGAAAATTAGAGGAGTAAGATAGCAATTTTAAAGTTAAAGTAATACCTTTTTCAGTAACTACTGCCATGTCATTGCCAGCTAATTCGATTTTTCTCCCTTTTAGATACATATGCCAGCAGTGACAACTTAAAATAACCAGAGTGCAATCACTTAATACTGTGTATAAGAAAATGTCGATGGTATTTTACTTTATAAAAATAATCATAGTTTATTTTAGGGAATTCTAGTAATTCTTATAAAATATTTGTGTTTATTTAGAATTTAAACATGTACATTAAATTAAAAATACTGTGCGTTTTGTCCCTTTCCCAGTGACATTTGTATTGTTTTCTCTCATAACGAAACAATTTTTTGTTACCTTTCTGTACTCCTAAAAATATATAATTACTCAAATACCACACTCCTCCTGTACGATCACTTAATGTCTGACTGAACTACTGAGGCCTACTTCTCTGTTAAGTGTTTTGTTAAGATATTTTAAAATGCTGATTTTAAGGATTCTCTCACTAAATGTAGGTTGTAGAAAGATTACCAGTAATTGCTAATTTAAAGTAAAAGATGCTTTTAGAATGCTGCTAACATTTTATTTTAATAAGTGACCATAGTTTAGCATTCAGAAAGCATTCATTGTCTGCTCCACACCTTTTATTTCCGTCTGTATTTTTCATTACTCTAACAGAAATCCTGAACTTTAGGCAAATTAGTCTCCTCCCTACTCCCTGATGTGCACTGAGCTCTTTTACATCCCATGGCTCCGGATTTAGGCTATACCTTTTGCTTCTGGAGAGCCACTCTGTCCACCATAGCCTCTACTCCTTCCTCTCACAGCTCTTCACAGGTACCCTGACACCTTACCTGTTCACATTAGGTGTGATGTCTCCTGAGCTTTTAGAACATTCATTTGTCTCTTGAGTAACTTTCAGGTGTCTCACATACCTCCAAATGGTCAAGGACACATCTTGAATTTTTAAAATAGCCCCCATATCCTTTGTTCATAGTGTTTAATAACTACTGAACAAATGATTGTGAAAATGTTGGTATTAGTTGTATTTTTTTTAATACAGTGAAATGAGTTTTCTTTATTTTAAAACAGGTTAATGTACACACAAATGTAGTAATTTGTTTTAGAACACGGTTTCTTGGTGGGGACACTGTTGCCATTTTGACCTGCATAGTTGTGGGGGTTTATCTTACCCGGTATAGGATGTTTAGTAGCACCTCCTAGTCTCTCCTCACTAGATGGCAGTAGCACTCCTCATCCCCACCCCTGTTGTGTGTCAACCAGCAGTGTCTCCGTATGATGCCAAATGTCTCTTGGGGTCAGAATCACTCCTGGTTGAAAACACTGCTTTGGAAGGAAAAAAGCATAAGGATTTCAATACTCTTCCTAATTGTACTTTATAATGTGTGTGTGTTTTTGAAGGGCTTTTAAGTAGAAACAAAGGTTTCAAAAGTCTTCCAGTTTAACCACCTATAATCTTAAGAAAACTCTCTCAAGGACACTATTAATTCTTATAAAACTTTGATGCCATAAGAAAATTGCATTTGTGTGTGTGTCTGTTTTACATTAAATAATGGATTTTATTTGGTGTTTCCTCCAGATTGAAATTAAAATGAAAAAGCCAGAGGCTGTGAGATGGGAAAAGCTAGAGGGGCAAGGAGATGTGCCTAAGCCAAAACAGTTCATAGCAGGTTTGTTTTCTGGCTTTGATGAGCTTTAAATTCAAATTGTGTTACATAGTTGAAACTAAATAGTAATGAGCATTCTTTCTGCTTTCATTATCTATGTTCCCAATACAAGATATATCGAGTATAATAAGGTTGCTGTGTAATGAATACAAATTAGCCTTTTTTTCAAAGGTTCTGATTTAAACTCTAAAGAGTACAAATGAATGGCAGCAAAAGCCCAGAGGGAATTAGAATTTATTGTTTACCCTGTCAGTTTATGTCAGTTGGGGGTGTTTGGTTTTTTGTGTGTTGGCCTTCCCTATTGCTGCTTTTTGGGTATTAAGTGAATTAGTAGTTTACTGATACTTTTCTTCCTCTTCCCTCTGCCGCCTTATTTATTCCTTTCTATCCTGATATTGTCAACTCTAATTTCCTGGAATTTCAGGGCTTGGCTAAGTATTTTACCATTTCACTATGTTGCTAATACAGAGGTGGAAGCAAACAGGTTGAATGCCTAAGGAAAGCCTAGGAGAAGAGTAGAAAACTAGGGTTGATATGTTTAACCCTTTAAGGGACACACTATTTTATGTTGAGGTCAATACTAAGCATATGCAATAGTCAGGTATTTTTCTAATGGCATGATTAATCTGTAGGACACTTAGAACTACAACCTAAGACTATATTTTACAGCAGTGGCTATAAATGAATGAATGGAGAGAAATATCATTTTGATTAGAGTTAATGCTTTGATTTGATGATTGAAATGAGGTAATATGTTTCAGCTACTTTTAGATTTTTCACTGCTTTTATAACAGAAAATGCATTTCCTTGTGGCACCTTTTAGAAAACATCGAGTTAGCTAACACATCATTCATTTTTATTATTTTTATTTTGACATAACTGTAGATTCTCATAGAAGTTGCAGAAAGAGCTCCCATGTGCCATTCACTCAGCTTCCCTGCATGATAATATTATAACTAAGCTATAGAACAATAAGCAAAACCAAGAAACCAACAGCAACAGATAATTTTTAAAAATGAAATTTTGGGTTGGATAATTAAGAATGAAATTTCAAGTTGATATTTAAGCTATTTAATTAAGATTTTTCCCACTTTATTTGAACAACATAGTAAAGATGTTGTGTGCTTCTATTGGGATTGACTTCCTGGGATTTTTGGGCTGAGGTTTATGTATAGCTCAAAGTATTTGTTAAAAGAAACACTTTAAGTGTAGTATCTCATTTAATTCTTAGAACAGCCCTATATAGTAGGCAGTCTAGTATTGTCCCTCCTGTTTTATGAGTCTGGAAGGTTAAGCAACTTGCTTAACATTACACCTAGTATTATTTATTGTCTAGGACTAAACCCAGGTCTTCAGAGCCTGGATCTGGCGGTTCTGTTAATCTCCTATGTTTTACGGCTTTTAGCTGCATTTTCTAACAGTGGAAAATCTCTTCTGACATGAGTATCTTTGCGGTTATTTGATATTATAGTGAATGAGCAAGGAAGTTGGGTTCCTCATCTCTCAGTAATTCATCTGTTACCTGTTGGTGCTAAAATTTTTCTGAGATCAACTGTAAAGGTTTTTTTTTAGTTTTACAGACTTTTCCTAAACTCAGTGTCTTGCATGTTCATAACGATGCTATTCCTCCTATCCTATTATATTTCTGTAAGGAATTAATATGCTTGTCAGATTCCTGTGCACTGCAAGCGGCAGACTGCAGATAAGGGCACATTGCTTAACGTATCTGGGCAGTGGAGATTAGAACCTATGCTCCCATCCTTATGGGGAGTCTGCATTAGGATTAATTAAACTCATGTTTCCTATGCTTTTAATTTTCATGGCAATTAAAAAAAAAGTTTCCTTTGGCTACCAGTGATAATGTACAGAGATAGAGGAGATTACTAGTAGAGGAAGGGTAGATAGGATTTGGGTAATAGTATACTTGCCCTGAATAAAACTGTGTGATTTGTTGTGGTTTTATTTTGAGGCGAGGGTGGGTAGGGAGAAAGTTGGTTTATAGATGAAGAGAAAGGATGGAAAAACAGAATGAACAGTTAGTAGTTTCTCAGCTGTTTTTGAGGAAAGAGATATAAAGAGGCAGTTGAAGAAGGATGTTTAGATTAGCATTAATATGTCTTAATATATTGATAGTGAATCTGTTTTGAATCAGGTTTTTTTACAGCTCTATAGCTGTGTTGTCCAGTATTGTAGCTGCTAGCCTCGTGTACCTGTGGAACATTTGAAACACGAATAACCTGGATTGAGATGTGCTCTAAGTGTAAAATGCATTTTATTTTTATTTCATATTGAAATGATACTGTTTTCGATATATTAGGTTAAATAAAATATATTATTAAAATGCATTTCACCTGATTCTTTCTAGTGAGGTATCTACTAGAAATCTCAGACTTATATATGTGGCTCACATTGTGGCTTGCATTATATTTCCGTAGAACAGTGAACAGAATTGCTCTTATACTTACTAGGTAGGTTAGTTACTTTTAAATTATTTGTGTGCCAAGATCTTGTTCTTTCGGTCTTTGGGGCAGCCTTAACAGTGCCCTGAGTGCTGGGCTGGTAGTCTCTCTGGCTGTGAACAGCCTCCATTTGCTATGTGTGCATGCTGTGGGCATTAAACTTTAGGTTACCCCCAAGTAGTATTGTTCAACATTTAGGAATTCCTTGTTCTGTCCTATTGAAGTAATTCCTTGTTCTGTCCTATTGAAGTAATGTGGGGAGAGGATAAAGTCTTAACTCACTGCTGAATGGCACTCACTGCTTGCTGCTTAATTATTTGTATTTTCAGGTTCTTTCTATTCTGAAAGATATAAAAGTACCTCAGAAAAAGCCACATTTCAGCATTAAAAGTCTTGTTTATAAGAGAAATTTCTTAATAAGTAACTTTTTGAAAAAATACTAATTTTAGAATTATTTGTACTGTCTTTGCAACTTTTCTGTAAATATAAAAGTTCCTATATACTTCTGAGTTTCTCCTGTTATTAACATGAGGAATCTGTTTTTAATCTAGTTTCGTGTAATGTACCAAAAGTTTATACTTTATTGAGTTAGTTTATTCAAAAGAAAGTCCTTGATTTTACATTATGTTGATTCAGTTTTTACAAGTGTAAATTTAATTACCGAAGTGTATATCAGAAAGATACTTATTTCAAACATGAATTTCAATCACCTATTATTTGTTAAGATGTTCTATACCGTGGTCACAGAGTTGACATATTCTTGGCATAATCAGCATGTTGATTAATCACTTCTTTTTACTCCATAGATGTAAAGAACCTATATCCATCATCATCTCATTATACAAGAAATTGGGATAAATTGGTTGGAGAGATCAAAGAAGAAGAAAAGAACGAGAAGTTGGAGGGAGATGCAGCTTTAAACAAACTCTTTCAGCAGATCTATTCAGATGGTTCTGATGAAGTGAAGCGTGCCATGAACAAATCATTTGTAAGAACATGAACTTTAAGAAATATATCATGGTAGTAAATTTCAGAAATTTTAAAAGGAGACCTTTTTGAGTAGGCATTGTCTGAACATTTCTTGCTCTAAACTTTGAGTAATTATTTAGGAAGTTGGATACTTGTGGAAGACATAAGAAACAAGTGCTTAATGCCAAATATTTTTTTTATTATTAAGTTAAAACTGAAAAGGCTTAAATACCAAGGTTACAGTGGGTGAAATGGAGTTATTCTAGTTGGTTTTATCACAATAGCTGAATGAGCTTCCATTGTTTACCTACTACTGTCATGTGCAGTCTCAATGTCAGAGATGAAGAACACAAAGGGAAACTTCCAGAACAGTGTTTGGCAAATGAAGGCTCACATTAATTATTCATTGATTTGTTAATAATTTCTCTATTGATTAATAAAATTCAGGCTTTTTGCCAGGGCAGCATAAATACTGTCTAAATTAGGCCTCAAGTTCTGAGATCTTAATGACACATCATCACTATAGAACTATGAAGATTATTTTGCTTGAAAATGTAACTTTGATTTTTACCAGTAGCTCTGAAAATGATATTTTCTTAAGGCATCTATATTTACTTTAGAAAGTTAAAATTTATATTAATAATTAAAATTAATTTTTAGTTAATCAGTGTGTTTGAGATTTAGATACTCCATATTAGTTACCATGTGGTTAGTTGGTCATGATTGTGCTTTTTGCTGTTGACTTAAACAATTTTTGTTTTAATTAAACTTTATTTTGAGATGTTGTAGATTCACATGCAGTTGTAAAAAATGAGGGAGATTCCTTGTATCGTTTGTAATTTGTCCCTCTGGTAACATTTTACAAAACTGTAGTACAGTATTACAACCATGGTATTGACAGTTAAGATATAGAACATTTCTTTTGCCACAGGACCCCTCCTTGTGGCTTTATAGCTATACTCATGTCATTCCCACTCCTACCCTTCCTTAACCCTTGGCAACCACTAATCTGGCAAGTCACTGTCAGGTGTGTAGTTTGCAAATATTTTCTAATAGGCTGTAACCTGTCTTATCATTTACTTAATGTTCTTTTGCAGAGCTAAAGTATTTAATTTTGATGAAGATTAATTTATCAGTTGTTTCTATGGATCGTGCTTTTAGTATCAAGTGTAAAATCCTTCCTAGTCCTGGATCTCAAAGATTTTTTCCTACATTTTTTCTTTTAATAAAAGTTTTGTATTTTTACTTATTACATCTAAGTTCATGATCCATTTTGAGTTAATTTTTATATAAAATGTGAAACATAGGTTGAGGAGTTTTGTTTGTTTTAGCTTATGTATGCTCTGTTGCTCCCTATGTTGAAAAGATTGTCCTTTTTATAAAAATTAGATCTTTATTTTTTTTTTCCCATTACTAGTTAGTCCCCTTATACCTTTCTTCCTCCAGCATTTGCCACACTGTTGTCCACATCCATGAGTCCTTTTTCCTTTTTGCACAATTCCTCCACCCCCTAACCTCCCCCCCCGCCCCCATCCCATGTCTGTCCTCATTTTCCTTGTTCAGTTTGTTCATTAGATTCCACATATGAGTGAGATCATATGATATTTGTCTTTCTCAGACTGGCTTATTTCACTTAGCATAATGTTCTCCACATCCATCCATACTGTCACAAAGGGTAAAATTTTCTTCTTTTTTATAGCCAAGTAGTATTCCATTGTGTCAATGTCCCATAGTTGTTTTAGCTACTTATCTACTGATGGACACTTGGACTACTTCCTTATCTTGGTGATTATAAATAACACTGCAGTGAACATAAGGATGCTTAGGTTCTTTCAAATTAGTGTTTTGAATTCCTTGGGATATATTCCCAGAAGTGGGATCGCTGGGTCAAAAGGCAGATCCATTTTTAATTCTTTGAGGTCTCTCCATACTGCTTTCCACAGTGGCTGCACCAATCTGCTTTCTCACCAGCAGTGCAAAAAGGTGATTTCTCCACATCCTCGCCAACATTTGTTGTTTGTTGATTTATTGATGATAGCCATTCTGACAGGTGTGAGATGATACCTTAATTACGGTTTTAATTTGTTTGCATTTCTCTGATGATTAGTGACATTGAGCATGTCTTCATATATCTGTTGGTCATCTGTACGTCTCCTTTGGAGAAGTGTCTATTCAGGTCCTTTGCTCATTTTTTAATTGGGTGATTTGTTTTTTTGGTGTTGAGTTTTGTAAGTTCTTTATAAATTTTGGATCTTAACCCCTTATCAGATGTATCGGCGAATATGTTCTCCCAGTCTGTGGGTTGTCTTTTTATTTTGTTGATGATTTCCTTTGCTATGCAAAAACTTTTTAGTTTGACTTGTCCCATTTGTTTGTTTTTTCTTTTGTTTCCCTTGTCTGGGGAAATATATCTGATAAGAAATTGCTATGAGCAGTATCCAAGATTTTGCTGCCTATGTTTTCTTCTAAGATTTCTATGGTTTCAGGTCTAACATTTAAGTCTTTGACCCATTTTGAATTTATTCTTGTGTGAGGTGTAAGAAGGTGGTCTAGTTTCATTTTTCTGCACGTATCTGTCCAATTTTCCCAACATCATTTACTGAGTTAACTATCTTTAGCCCATTGTTTGTGCTTGCTTCCTCTGTCGCATATTAATTGACTATAAAAATGTGGATTTATTTCTGGGCTCTCTGTTCTTTTCCATTGATCTCTGTGTCTGTTTTTATGCCAGCACCATGCTGTTTTGATTACTGTGGCCTTATATTATAGTTTGATATTAGGTACCATGATTCCTCCAGCTTTGTTCTTCTTTCTCAGGATCACTGTGGCTTGGGGCCTTTTGTGGTTCCATATACATTTTTGAAATATTTGTTTTAGTTCTGTGTAATATGTCATGGGAATCTTGATAGGAATTGTGTTGAATCTATAGATTGCTTTGGGTAGTATGGACATTTTAATGATGTTAATTCTTCCATCCATAAACATGGTATGTGCTTCCACTTATTTGTATGTTCTTCAATTTCTTTCTTCAGTGTCATAATTTTCGGTGTACAGGTCATTTACATCCTTAGTTATGTTTAATTCCTAGGTATTTTATTCTTTTTGTAGCAATTGTGAATGGGATTGTTTTCTTAATTTCCCTGTCTGTTAGTTCATTATTGACATATAAAAATGCAGCTGATTTCTGTATATTAATTTTGTATCCTGCTACTTTGCTGAATTCATATATCAGTTCCAGTAGTTTCTTGATGTGACCTTTGTGGTCTCTATGTACAGTATCATGTCACCTGCAAATAAAGACAGTTTTAGTTCTTCCTTTCCAATTTGGATGTCTTTTATTTCTTCTTCTTGTCTGCTTGCTGTGGCTAGGACGTCCAGTATTATGTTGAACAAAAGAAATGAAAGTAGACATCCCTGTCTTGTTCCTGATCATAAGTGGGAACGCTTGCAGTTTTTTGCCTGTTTAGTATGATACTGGTAGTGGGTTTGTCATGTGTGGCCTTTATCATGTTTAGGTATGTTCCCCCAATCCTACTTTGCTGAGAGTTTTTATCATAAATGGGAGCTGGATTTTATTGAATGCTTTTTCTGCATCTGCTGATTTGATCATGTGGTTTGATCGTGTGGATCCCTCATTTTGTTAATGTGGTGAATCACATTTATTGATGAGGAATGTTGTACCAGTCTTGCATTCCTGGAATGAATTCCACTTGATCATGTTGTATGATCTTTTTGATGCCTTGCTGTATTTGGGTCACTAATATTTTGTTGATGATTTTTGCATGTTTCTATGTTCATCAGGGATATTGGCCTGTAATTTTCTTTGTAGTGTCTTTATCTGGTTTTGGAATTAGGATAATGCTAGCTTCGTAAAATGAGTTTGGGAACCTTCCCTCCTCTTGAGTTTTATGAAACAGCCTGAGAAGGAGAGGCATTAGTTCTCAGAATGTTTGGTCAAATTCACCTGTGAAGCCATCCAGTCCAGGGCTTTTGTGTGTTGGGAGTTTTTTGATCAGTGCTTGGATTTCACTAGGTGTAATCTATCAGATTCTCTGATTCTTCCTGATTTAGTTTTGGAAAATTGCATGATTCTAGAAATTTATCCATTTCATCCAATTGTCCCATTGGCATATGGTTGTTCATAATATTTTCTTACAATCCATTGTATTTCTTTGGTGTCAGTTATTATTTCTCCTCTTTCATTTCTCATTTTATTTATTTTGGTCCTTTCTCTTTTTTTCTTGATGAGGGTAAAGGTTTGTGATCTTGTTTATGTTTTCAAAGAACCAGTTCTTGTATTCATTGATATTTTGTATCTTTTTTTAAAGACTATTTCATTTATTTCTGCTCTGATCTTTATTATTTCCTTCCCTCTACTCACTTTGGATTTCGTTGTTTTTTTCAAGTTCTTTTATGTGTAAAGTTAGATAGTTTATTTGAGCCTCTTTCTTGTTTTTTGAGATAGGCCTGTGATGCTATGAATTTCCGTTTTAGGATTGCTTTCCCAGTGGCCCACAATTTTTGGATTGTGCGTGTCCTCATTTTCATTTGTTTCAAGGTATCTTGATTTCTTCTTTGATTTCATTGTTGACCCATTTATGGTTTGATAACATATTATTTAGCTTCTATGTCTTTACATTGAATTGCTTTTCACCTTTCTCAAAAGTCAGTTGAGCACATCTGTGTGAGGCTATTTCTGGGTTCCCTGTTTCATTGGTCTACATGACTGTCCCCCTGTTAATACCACAGTCTTGATTGCTGAAGTTGTGTAAGTCTCGAAATTGGACTGATTCATTCCTCCTATTTAATTCATTTTCAAAAAATTTTTATGCTAGTTCCTTTGCCTTTCCATATAAATTTTAGAATATTTTGTCTATATGTACACAAAAATCCTGTTGGGAATTGCATTGAACTGTATATTAGTTTGGAGAGATTGACATCTTTACCGTATTGAATTAACCTGTTTGTTTAGGTTGCCTTTGATTCCTTTGATCAGCATTGTGCAGTTTTCAGCACATAAATCCTGCACGTTTTGCTAGATATACCTAAGTATTAGCTCCTTTTTTGAGTGATCATAAATGGTATTGTATATTTAATATTGGTTTGTTGTTAGTATTTAGAAATACAGTTGGTATTTTAAATGTTTATCTTATATTCTGTGACTTTGTTGAACTTACTGGATTTAGGAGATTTTTTGGCAGATTCTTTATGATACAAAAATAGATTCCATCTATTTTCTACATCATTATCATCTTCAAATATGGACTTTTTTTTTCGTTTCTGATATGTGTGCCTTTTATCTTTGCTGTATTGAACTGGCTGGAACTTCTAGCACTGTATTGAATGAGTGGTGAGAGTGGACATCCCCATCTTAAGGGAAAATCAGTCTTTCACCATTAGGTATGTTAGTAGATGTTCAGCCAAGTTAAAGTTCTGCTCCGTTCCTGTTTTTTACTTAGATTTTTTATCATGAGTGTCTGTTGACTTGTTGAATGCTTTGTCCGTATTAATATAATTATGTGATTTTTCTTCATTAACCTTTTACAGTGGTGACTTATTATGATAAATATGGTTGATTTCTACTGTTGAACTAACCAACCTTGCATCCCTGGAATAAACCCCACTTTTTCATAGTGTATAATTTTTTTTATATATTGCTCAATTACATTTTAAAATACCTTGTTGAGGATTTTTGTGTCTATATTTGTGAGGGATGTTTGTCGGTAGTATTCTTTTTTTGTACTTTGGTTGTGGTGTCAGGGTAATACTAACTTTATAAAAGGAATTATGAAGTGCTTCATCTTCTGTTTTTTGGAAGAGCTTGTGTAGAATTCGGGTTATTTTTTCTTTAAACATTCTTTAAATCAGTGAAATCATCTGGGCCTGTTCACTTTGCAGGGGTATTTAAATTGTGATTTTAATTATCCTAAGAGCATATTGGACCATTTGTTTCATATTGAGTGACTGGGGGTAGTTTGTGTTTTGAGGACTTGGTCTGTTTTGTGTAACTTGTAAGTATTGGGAGTATTCCCTTGTTATCCTTTCGATGTCTGCAGGGCCTCTGGTGATATTTAATTTCATCCTATAATGGTAATTAGTATATTATCTCTCTCTCTCTATTTTCATTAGCCTGTCTTGCTAGAGGCTTGTCAACTTTATTGATTGTTTTTCAAAGAATCAGCTGTTTGTTGATGTTTAAAAACTCCTTTTCCCTATTTTTTTCTAAATTGTATTCATTTCTGGTTTTTATTGTTTTCTTCCTTCTGCTTGATTTGGATTTATTTTGCTGGTTTTCTTTTATCTGAGTTCTTCAGATGTGAGCTTAAATTGTTGATACGACCCTTTTTCTCTTGTATGTGCTATAAATTTCCCTCTCTGGGGGCTTTAACTGTCTCTCACAAATTTTGATGTTATATTTTTATTTTTATTCAATTCAGTATGTATTTTGATTTCACTTGACACTTCATTGTCTCATGGATTGTTTAGATCAGGGATCCCCAACCTTAGGGCTGAGGACAGGTACCGGGTCTGTTAGGAACCAGGCCACACAGCAGGTAGTGAGCTTGCATGCAGAGGTCTTGAATCATCCCAAAACCATCCCCTCATCTCTGGTCTGTGGAAAAGTTATCTTCCAAGAAACCTGTCTCTTGTGCCAAGATGACTGGGGGCTGCTGGTATGTTCTGTATTTTCCAAGTGTCTAGAGATATCCTGCTGCCTTTCTATTACTGATTTCCAATTATATTCCATTGCTGTTTGAGAATGTGTCATATGATTTACTTTCTTTTAAATTTGTTGATGGTTTTTTTGCCTAGGATTTGGTCTATCTTAATTAAACTCTCACCTGAGAAGAATGTATTCTGCTGTTGTTCAGTGGAGTGTTCTATAAATACAAATTAGATCCTTTTGGTTGATATTTTTGTTGAATTCCTCTATATTATTGCTGATTTCCTGTCTTACTCTATCAGTTATTGAGATACCGTTTTCAGCTGTAATGGTGAATTTGTCTGTTTTTCCTTTAAGTTCTGCCAATTTTTGCTTTATATGTTTTTCCTACTATGTTTGATAGATACCGATTTAGAATTACTTTGTCTTAATGGTGGATTAGCCTTTTATATAATTACATAATGTCATTCTCTGATAATTTTTTTTAATATTAATATAACCTCTTTTTGTCTTTTGATTAATTTTTGCATAATGTATCTTGTTATATCTTTTTACTTTGAACCAGCTTATATCATACTTAGAGTTTCTTTAGACAGCATATAGTTGGGTAATTTATTTTTTTAATCTACTCTACCAGTCTCTTAATTGATATATTTAGACCATTTACATTTAATGTTAATTATTGATATGTTAGGACTTATTAAGTCCACTGTTTTATGTTTTGTTTTTCTGTTGGCTCTGTGTTTTTTTGTTTTCCCTGCTTTCCTATGAGTACTTGAACGTTTTTAGGATTTCATCTTTATATCTTTTTGTATTTTTTAGTGGATGCTCTAGATATTATATTGGATTTATTATACATAGCTTATCATTGTCTACCAGTGTCATTTTTTTTTTTTGCCAGTTTGAGTGAAGTACAGAAACCTTACTTTTCTTTATGTCCCCTTACCCTCCCTTGTTCCTAATTTTCTTAATACTTCCTTTGCATACATTTATAACCACATCAGTTGCAATATTCTTTCATCCATCAAACATAGTTTACCCATTTTGTTACCTTCTTTCATTCTGATGTTCCAGAGTTCCATCTTTTGTTTCTTTTCTTTTTTAGAGAACTTCCTTTGGGTCAGGGGTGTCTTAACCCGTGGTCCAACACAAAATCATAAATTTACTTAAAATATTACGATTTTTTTTGTGATTACATGGCGCAGTGTCACATAAAATATGTATGCTCTTGCTATTTGTACAAGTGCGTGGCTTCAGTTTTATGGTGGTGTGCAGTTTCCAGTGTGTTATCTACCAAGCACAGACAATAGAATTGACATGATCAGATGTTACATGCATTCATGGTGACTTAGTGAGGCAGCGATTATCAATATTTCAACCTACCATTGCAGCATTAGGTGGTTCATGTTATTTAGAAGTCAGGTAGGCATTCTTATTTAATTATTAAAGATACTTCCACACTTTGGTGGCACCTCACACATTGCCCACCACGCTTTATAATTGGCCCTCTGCCTTGCCCTACATCGGCAAGTGAGGGCTTTGGAAGGGCCCAAAACTTGATTTCTATATTCCTGTCAATTAATTTTCATTATAAAAGCTGCTTATCTGTTATTACTTTTTTAAATCTCAGTATAGCTTTTATAGCATCTCAAAAGAAAAAAGAATGCTCAAAAAGAAAAATTATGGATGATGGAAGATTGTTGATTGAAAAGTAGACAGGTGACTACTTTTTTGTCAAGGCAAATAGTAAGGCACTGTGCTTAGTTTGTAAGGAATTAGTGCAAGTTTTCAGAGACTGTGATTTGAAAAGGCATTACATGCGAAAAACATGCTGCCAAATTCAATGCGTATGAAAGATTGTGTCATAAGGACAAAATAGTGGAACTGGAGAAAAGTCTGTCTTCTCAACAAAAATTTTTTCAAAAAGTTACAACTTGGGCATATTCCATTGTGAAAGCTAGTTATGTGGAAGCATATTTAATAGCAAAAAAATCAAAACCATGTACTGATGGTGAGGTTATTAAGCCTTGTATAGAAAGCATGGCAGATATAATTTGCCCTGAAAAAAAGGGGGATAATTCTAAAATTAGTTTGTCTCACCAGACTACAGCCAGGTGAATTGAAGAAACTGGAAAATCTATTGAGAGAAGTTTGGAGAGTAAAGCTGCTAATTTTAAATTTTATGCTCCGGCTTTGGATGATAGCACTAATGCTATGGATATGGCTCAACTTGTCATTTTTATTAGAAGTATTGATGACAAATATAATGTCACTGAAGAAATGGCTTCTTTAGTGCCATTAAAACACACAACTAAATGAAGAGATTTATACAAAGCAGTAAAAAATATGTTAAAGTGGTTTTCTTTGTCCATTGTCAACATTCTGGTATAGTTACTGATGGTGTTCCAGCAATGGTAGGTAAAAGAGAGGGACTTGTAAAATTAATAGAAGATGATGCAGTTGTGGCCCAAAACTCATGTTTAATGAAGTATCATTGTATAGTACATCAAGAAAATTTAACACAAATGCTTTTAAAATGGATAATGTCATGCAAATCATCATGAAGACTGTGAATTTCCAAGAGCCAAAGGATTGATTGAATCATCACCAATTCCAGGAATTCCTTAAAAGCGTTGATGCTGACTGATGACATCATTTACTTTTCGGAAGTAAGATGGCTAAGTTGAGGCCAAATGTTGAAAATGTTTTATGATTTGCGACTTGTTATCAAGTCGTTTATGGTTATTAAAAAACAAATTTGTACCAGAACTTGGTGATGAAAACTGGCTTACAGATTTAGCACTTTTAGTGGCTTTAACTCCTCGTTTAAGTGAGTTAAATATTCATCCTCAAAGTGAAAACCAACTTACCGATACCATGTTTCAAACCATAACAGCATTCCAAATGAAACTAAAATTATGGCAGCTCAAATTAAGGCAAACGATTTTATGCATTTCAATACATTGGCTAAACACAGTCCTGTGAACAGCGAAAAATATGCAGCCTTGCTTTTCCATTTGATACAAGAATTTGAAAACAGGTTTCAAGATTTCTGGGAAAATAATAATTTGCTGTATTTACGACTCCATTTCCAGGTGACATAAATATGTTACCTGCCAATTTTCAAATGGAACACAGAGAGCTGCAATCTGACGTTCAACTTAAAAATTTGATCATGGCTCTTTACTGGACTTTTGTAGGTCCTATCTTTTCAGAAACAAATATTCCTTACTTCACAGTCACACCTTTTTCATGTCATTGCTATTTGGCAACACCTACATTTGCGAGCAACTAATTTTCTAGAATGAAACACATAAAGAGTAAAATTGGAACCAAGATGTGTGATGAGCACCTTGAGAACTCACTGAGAATTGCAACTACTTCTGTTAAACCACATATTGATGCACTAGTTTCTCAAAGACATTGTCAAACATCCCACACTAGTTTTATGTTGCCGCCTTTTCTTTTTACTTTTATAATAAAAAAAATCAGTGATGTTTTATTAGTCAGATATGTACATTTTCTATACTAGTGATCACTAACTTGGGACCTACTCAACAATTTTAGAAGATTATCGAAAGGGCTGCTTGCATAATTAGGGTTATTGTGTGAGGACATTTTTGCTTATCTGTGGTGGCAGATATCACAAAAATTATGCACGGACCTTTTATTTTGCTCATCAGTATTCATTAAGTGTTTGTGTATTTAACGTGCGGCCAAAGACACTGCGTTTTTCCAGTGTGGCTCAGAGACACCAAGAGGTTGGACACTCCTGCTTTAGGTATTCTTTTAGGGTAGATCTGCCCGTGACAGATTTCTTTGTCTTGGCAAGGATTTCTTAGGTTTATATTGATTGGGGGTTGCTGAGTTTCTTGAATCTGTAGGCTTATGTCTCTTGTCAAATTTGGGAAATTTTCAGCCGTTATTTCATTGAGTACTTTTTCAGACCTGCCTTCTTTGTTCTCTCCTTCCTGGAACTTGATGACACAAATGTTAGATATTTTGTTAGATCCTATGCATCCCTAGGACTCTTCATTTATCTCTACTTTCTGTCTTTCAGATTTGGTGATTTATATTGTTCTGTTTTCCAGTTCACTGATTCTTTTTCTGTCCCCTCTATTCTGCTCTTGAGCCCATCCTCTAACCTGTTTATTTCAATTGTATTTTTTAATTCCAGTACTTCGCATTTAGTTCTTTATGTCTTCTGTTTCTTTGTTGAGACCTTCTACTTTTTCATTTATTTCAAGCAAGTTTATAACTTCTTGTTAGAGCATTTTTACCATGACTATTTAAAAATCTTTTTCACATTATTTTAACAGCATATATTTTTTCTTTTTTAAAAATATAAATTGAAGTCTGTACTTTGTGTAGTGTTTTTCAGCAGTGTCAAGTGGTTTCCCGTTGGAACCTGCACATTTTCATGTTAAGCAGTGGGAATCTGTCGTATTTGGATTTCTCTCACAATCAGTCTGGCAGGGGAAGTGAAGGCACTGCCTTATTACTGCCATTTGGCCTCCTTAAACTCCTTAAGCACTTGGCATCTCCTTGTCACTGCTGGGAGTAGGAGTTCCAGCTCCCCACATGTTTCTGTTGATACTACAGGCAGTGGAGGAGGTGGCTTCATTATAGTCTAGCGTGGGCGGAAGTCTAGGCTCCCTACTCAGCCTTTGCTGGCCTGGGTAGGGCCAGTTTTTTCTTTGGTGTTTGGCTGGAGTAGAGCGATTATTTTCTAAAAGTTTTCTGTCCACCGAGGCTGTCCTTATGTTTTTCTTCATCCTTTGGCTACAGAGATGAAGATTTCATTGAAGTTTTTTCTTTTATTTTTTTCTTTTTTTGCTTGTTTGTACCCTTTGGCTTTTTTAGTTTGTTTAGCTCCAGCTCTAGGATATATGAGGCAGAAAGAAAACCCAGGTAACTCACCACTTACTGTTCCTTGGGTCCCAAGGTCTCTAGCAGACCTGTCATCTTCTTTTCACCTTTCAGAGTCTTCTTATATTTATTACACACACACGCACACACACACAATGTCCAAGGTTTTTAGTTGTACTTAACAGAAAGAATAAGAGAAAGTATATTTACTCCACATCCCCAGAAGTCAGTTAGTCTTAGTATCGACTTACAAAAGTGTACAAGATAAAGTAGCAGTGTGTGTAGTTTCAAAAGTAGAATACAGGATCTGCACCCATTTTTATACAGGAACTTGACTAATTGTAATTGAACCATGTACACAAATAAAATAAGCCATCTGTTTGGCAACATTGACCTGGAACATACTTAGGATTGCTCCTGTCCTTATGGGATTCCAAAAGAAACATAATAGGCTCTATCATGTATGATCTTCCGGCCTAATTAGGACAAAAAGGACCATTGTGTACAAAGTAATCAGTGAAATGCTAAATTGCACTACAATCCATAGAGAGGGGAAATAAATGTCATCAGTGAATACGATCAGATTACAAACTAAATATTATACTTCCTTCAGCCCTCTTAAATTTAATTTGTTATATAGACTTGTCCAATTTTGTTCAGAATTTCATTTGAGGTCTACCAAGTGCCAGGTGTCAGGCCATTGTGTTTAGATCTAGGATATAATTATTAGTAAAATACACTCCTTGTTTTTATTAGCTTCAGTTGGAGTCAAGGGCAGGAAGCAGATATAGGAAGGCAAGAAGGCAGACCCTCAAAGTTAAAACAGTTGCAGTGTGATACATGTTATATTTATGGTAATTATGCTTATACAGAAGACAAATTCCTAGAAGGGTAGAGTCCTGGTAAGTGTCAAAGAAGGCAGAGATACGGTGACATGTTGTGTTTGGCATATAACTAAAGACATAAACATAACTAGAGTGGAAGAGAGCATCCCCTGCAAAGGACCACATGTAAGAGAGCTTGGCAGAGAGAGTGGGGCAGGGCTTATAGTGAGGTTTCATTGTAACAGTAGGGTGTGCGACTTTATACATTTGCCAGTAATACAGCTGATTATTTTATAATGTTTAGATTCACACTGTTTTTTGCTGTGATCCAAGTCAGTGAATTTTTATTGCAGTAGGATAACAAATGTCCAGAAAGATTTTTAAAGGTATTTATGAATATGCAAGCGTTGGTGGGTGGTATATTCAGTAAATGCTAGAGAGATAACCAGTTCTTTACTGAAACACTGTATACCTGTGTGTGTGTCCCTCGATTTAAAAAAAATTTTCAGTATAAACTTGCATATATTTGAAGTTTTGTCCAACTAATGTAGAAAGAGTTTACTTTGCCTGGTTTTTACTGTACTTGAAAAAGATTACGTCGTCATTTTCTTTGGAACCAATTTTATTCTGATGTGAAGGTAGTTTTTCCACATAGACCTCTGCTAATTAGAGGGAGATGTGGTGCTTTATATGTGAACATGATACTCTTACCTATCTGCTCTAGAGTTTCCTTTTCAGATTTTACTGAACATGCTAACTTCTCTGGAAAGCTTAAGGTTAAACCAGAATATTGTCTTGTGTTTTTATTGCACTAAGCATTACTTATATTTGGGGATCTATGCTTAGAAGAGTTTTAGAAAAAATACTGTTTTGATTATATGGTCTAAGAATTAATCTATTTTTATTTCTTATTGCAGATGGAGTCTGGTGGTACAGTTTTGAGTACCAACTGGTCTGATGTAGGTAAAAGGAAAGTCGAAATCAATCCTCCTGATGATATGGAATGGAAAAAGTACTAAATAAATTTGCTATTACTGTATTGCATATATTCACCTACTGCCCATTGTGTATTAATATTGCATTCTTGAATTTTGAACACTGAGTATTTTTTTCAAAGATTATACCTCTTTACCTCTGTGCTTTAGAAATTATTTTCCTTCAAGTGTTCTAAGAGTCTAATGAAGAATGAAGATCATGTTTTATCACTCTCTTCTGAAGGATTTCAGACATGCTGAAATGGAGTGAAGTATCATTTGCTATTAGATTAGTTCTACACAGTTGTGGGAGTGGAGGAATTGTTTATGGGATATCTCGGGTTATTGCCTTATTTTTGATGCAGTATTCTGTTAATAATTTATCAGACATGGCAACTTTGGGTGAGCATAGATTTTTCAATGTCAGTGTTACAGTGTTTGCTTTTGAAAACTGCTTTTGAAATAAGTTGTAAATACAGTTTTTTTTTGTATGAAGAAATTTGGTTTATTTACCTTTTTCTTAAGTTTTTAATGAGAACTTTGAGAAATTGTTTATCACAGGGAATTCCCATTTGGTTCTTTTTATGGGAAGTATTTATAATTGCACTGATATTTGGATTCTTACCTTCCAAATTCCTTTATAAAACACAGACACCTGAGTTTAACATGCTGCAGATTTAACCGTACTGAAGGCTAACCTGTGAAGATGCAAGCACAGAGTAATTTAGGAAAGCCCACCTTCACTTCTTGCTGCTTTTTTTGCCACAGCAGGATTCCTGAAATTATAGCACTGATGGTTTGGTTTGGTTTGGTTTGGTTTTTTCAGAGTTTGTTATTTCTTTTTTATATATTTTTTTCTTTATTAGAAAATCTCACATCCCCACAATCAATTTGGTTTCATTTGGTTTAGGGTAGCTGCTTAGAGTGTAAATTAATATGTATATATTTACTATCTGTTTAGTACCATTTTGTGGTAAGGCACTACTCTGCCATGATAACTGAGGATTGAATGAATGGGAGGCAAATCAGCTATCTTTTCAGCCTCTGAAAAGAGTGGAAATTTAGCCTCTTCTGGTCATTAGACATGAAGTGTAGGGTCGTTCATAAGGAAAGTAGTGGGGTGACCCCAGACCATGCCCAGACTTGTTATAACTTGTATAATAAGCATGTGGTGGAGGGAGGAGTTTACTTGTGCTGCCCATTTAGAGCTACAGACTACATTTTTTTGTTGAACACTGAATGAAAAGGCAAAATTAAGATCTTGATTGTATAAATTTCTAAAATTTTCTCCTTAAGGGAAAAATTAGTGAATTTTGCATTCTCTATGCTAAATTTTCTTAGTACCATTAATCCTAAGAGATAGGTAGCCTGTTGCTGCACAGGAGGTGTCAGGGAAGCATACGCGCTACACCAGAGACAAGAGTCCCAGCTCTGGCAAGTTTCTGCTACTAACTAGCTTATCAGGTTTGGTCTTTCTCTCTTACTGGTAGTTGCTGCATCTGTAAATAATCGATAGGGTCTTAGAGTTATAATTAAATTCCATGAACCTTAGCTGGATAGCTTAGTTGATTAGAATATTGTCCCCAGCGCAGCAAGATTGCGGGTTCAGTCCCTCGTAAGGGTACATACAACAGCCAACCAATGAATGCATAAATAAGTGGAACAACAAAAAAATCGATGTTTCACGCACACTCTCTCTCTCTCAAAACAAAGTAAAAGTAAAATAAAAGTCTGTGATTCTAAATACAGAAACATTTTGCCAGTTAGAGTAACTTTTTTCTTTGTTAAGAATGACACTATCATAAAAGAAGTTTGCTTTTTTACAAAAAATTAGTACTATTTTTTCTTGTATTTTAAAGAATACATTATATCTACAGTGCTTACCTATTGGCGAGGTTTCTTTAGTGTTGTGGGATTCAGAATTTTGCTGAGCCATGTGGAGTTTCTAATACATACGACTTACAGTATAAAATTATAAAACATACCTGATCTAAATATAGTACATTTATTGGTAAAGAAGGGAATTTGAAGAAGTAGGTTAGATTGTTGTTCTAAAGTACTGCTTTTCTTTTAGCATTATAATGAAAATTTATAAGCCTCCAGAAAGTTAAAAACATCATTTTGATTAAGAGCCCCTTAACTCTATTAGCTTTGCTTAGCTATTGGTCTCACTTTCTTTCTAGACTCCCATTTTCAGTTCTCAAATTTTGGTTCTCTTACTACTCCTGGTTAACCTTCTGTTTTTCAAAATGTACACGTTTTTCATTTAGTATTTCTTTTTAAGTTTCAGTCCTGGAATCCATTTTTCCCCTTAATTTTAAATCCTTCATCTGTTTTCCTGATTTCTGTAATCACTTGCACCTTGATGACTTCGCAGAATTTTTCCAGTATCTTCAAAGAATCTTGAAGGAGTAACCTGCTTCTTTGAATCCTGCTACTAAGTAACCTCTTAGGTTGCTATAACATAGAGGTTAACCTAAGAGGTTACTGTGTTTGAAACATCAAGGTCAGTTTTGATAATTCTGTCTTGTTTCCTAACCCACTTGGAGTTGGTTGCTAACTAGTAAGGTTCAGTCTTTAATATTGGCAGTTACTGTCCACTTTAAAAAATATCTGCTTTTTCCATCTTTATATGGAATGGTGGGAAAGGATGGTTTGCATTGATAACTACAGTATAAAAAAAAAATTTGTTCCTTAGATTTGTGGTAGTCACTAACTGCAGAACATTGAATCATTATTGTTATTGACTTCCTGACTCTGGGAGAGAATTTCTTAGCAGGCTGCTACTATATGGGACAAGCAAGAAAAGAATTGGACTGTCCTATATAAATTTTCTAGATAAATTTCAATAAACATTTTAAATGAAGGTATGTTGTTACTATTGTTATGAATAATTTAATTTTAATTTAGTTCATTACTTATGTATTTGGTTATCCTTCCCCATTTCACCTTTCTTCCCCAGTTATCTACATTATCACTTTATGTCATTGATCTCTAAGATAATGTCACTGACCCAGAGCAGTATTGCTCATTAATTTACTTTCTGATCTACCCAGTTCACTGTAATTCTGTTGGGATCTTCCTTGTTCAGATTAGTGTGCATCTCTCCGACTTGTAGTTATTACTGACATTTCCAAAAATAGGTAGAAAGCTTCTGGGTTGTGTGTGTGTGTGTGTTTGTGTGTGTGTGTGTGTTTGCTGTGAGGGCCACTTTTCTTTGTAATCAGCTCTGGAGAAGTTTATCCTTGCTGTTATAGTCCCACAAGAATGCAGATTTCAGTTATATCTGCCTTGGAGGGAGGAACCAAAGGAAAAAAAAAAAACTAAAATGACAGAATAATGGTTTCTCTGCCAGGAAGTCATGTGTAGATTTATTTTTTTGTTATTTTTAAATTTTTGTTGCTCAATTACAGTTAACATATAGTATTGCATTAGTTTCAGGTGTACATGGTAGAGATGAGACATTTATATAACTTACAAAGTGATCACCCTGATAAGTCTAGTACCCATCTGACACCATACATAGTTATGGTAATATTACTGACTATATTCCCTATGCTGTACTTCACATCCCCATGACTGTTTTTATAACTGGCAGTTTGTACACCTTAATCCCTTCCCCTTTTTATTAAGAGGGATCATCAATATTCATCTGGTTTCTTTTGTCTCCAACTGTGCACATTATGTTGTAAGATCATTTTATATACACCAAGAGATTTTATTTTGGAAATGTTTAGGAGCATGTAGATAAATTGGAGATATTGAATTACTCACAGATGTTATTATTTGGAGTCATCCTTGTGATTTGCTTCTGAAATTAATTAAACTCTTAGCCTCTTTTCCTACCTCAGTAAACTTGCCCCCCAAATCAGCTGAAATCATACATATTGCTAACCCATTAGGGCAATAGTAGTGGTCGCTATTCTCTACTCATACTTTTTATGGGCCAGGTGTCACTAAGTGCTTTATATACACTACCTCATTTTCAAAAGCGTTGTCAAGTAGTGATAGCGTGCTGTTATACTGATTTTGTTTTTTCAGTGAGGCTGAAGTTAAGTTCTTTGCCCAAATTCATTCCACTGATAAATGAGGAAGCCGGGATTTGAATCCAGACCTGTCAGACTCCAGTGCCCATGCATTTAACAACTGTGACTACTACTTCAGGCAAATGTTGGATGAGCAGTGATTTTTATTAATAAATACACTTTTTGACAATGAAGCACATAATATGCAAGTTGAATTACAATTTTTAAAAAAGTCTTCACCCGAGGACATATTTGCTGATTATAGAGAGAGAGGAACATCGATTGGTTGCCTGCTGTGTGCGCACTGACTGGGGATTGAACTTGCATTCTAGGTATGTGTCCTGACTGGGAATTGAACCCGCAACCATTTGGTGCACGGGACAGTGCTCCAGTCAACTGAGCCATGTGGCCAGGGCAAGTTGAATTAATTTAATAATTCTTGTACATGGGGTGGGAAGATATTCTTAAAGATCAGAATATTGTCAGCTTCTTAAGTAGGAAAGCTTATTAGGAATACAGATCTCTTGCCTCTAGCTGTCCTGGTTTGTATCGAAGGTGCTGTTTTCCTCAAATCCAGATAATTACAGAGAAAATGTTACAGCTGCTATAGGTGTAAGACTGGCACATTATGCTGATCAAATTCTTTAAATGTGGGAGCTCTCACACTAGTTTTCACTGTATAAATTTATGCTGAGATTGTTTCAAGTTTTTTCCCCAAATACATGTAGTAGTGTCAGTGTATCACTGATTTCTTCAGTAAATTTGTAATGATTCAGGTTTTTAGTCCCTTTGTTCCAACTGTGTTAGCATTGTATATATATTCTGAATTTTAGCTTGTCCAGAATCCTCTAAATGTCACCTTTGCTGTGCCTTCAAATTAGAATTTTTAATTCTTCTCATTACAATCACATTGACTTTATTTTTTTCTTATGATTACAAAACAATACTGTTTACCCAAAGGCAATTTTTAGTGTAACAAAAGGGAGTAAAATCATCTATAATGCCTATATGTGAGCTTTAAGAAACCATACTGTACATTGCAACTAAATAATAGTAAACTATTGCACATAGTATGTTTAATGCTCTGTTATGTGCGTGAAAAGACTGTGTATAGTGGTTGCTTGGGATCAAATCCTGGCTGCATTACTTACTAGCTGAGTGACACTGTAGGCTGGTACTTGATGTTTGTGCCTTAGTTTTCTATCTATAAGAATGGGCTGTTTTGAACTGAATGAGTTAATATGGTAGCACAATTATTTCTCTCAGTCCAGAGGCTCTAAAAACTAAATTTTTGTGTTCATATCACTCAGTAGTACAGAACCTGATGTGAACAATATGGATACTCATACTTTGCTGCAGGAACAGTATATTTAATTACAGAATGTTAGCACAGAACCTGCTGAGATTGTCACAAAATAGATGGTATATCTATATTGTAGTATTCTGAAATTTAAAATTCTGAATTTAGAAACATCTGGCTCCTGGGGTTTTGAAAGAATTATGTACCTGTCTGTGTAAAGTGCAAAGAGCAGTGCTTCATGTTACAGACAGCATTAGCTTATTGTATATGCTTTTAGACTGAGAGGTTTAAATCCTATTGAAAGCCTTTTTGTTAGTTTGATTCCTGGTCAGGGCACATGCCAGAGTTGCGGGTTCAGTTCCTGGTTAGAGCGCGTATGAGAGGCAACCAATTGATGTTTCTCTTACACATTGATTTTCTCTCCCCGCCCTTCCCCTTTCTCTAAAAAATAAATAAAAAATTTAAAATATATATAAATGGAGTCCTTCAAGATTCAGAATCCTGTTCGAGGAAAGCATGTCAGCTAGTTAAAAATTGTTAGTATAGTTTTAAAAATTTACACTTTGAGAGCATAAGAGTTCATAGAGAAGTTTTACATTTCAGTGAGTATTTTCATTTATTTAAGCAGAGCTTAAATATTAAAAGTATTTTCAGCAGTACCTCAGAAAGAGTCAAAGTGTTAATGGCGGCAAATCATACCAGGGGGGACTCCCCAAAGAATGGAATTTACTAAAAATTGTGTATTCTTACATGTTTAAATGTCAGTCACCTTGAAAGTACTCTACGTTTGATACAATATGTCTATTGAAATGTTTTTCCACGACTAAGAACAGTTTTTGAATTTGATTTTTATGCATTTTACTGCTTCTGCCATTTTTTGTTTCACCTCTTCCACATCAGCAAAACATTTCCCTTTGAGGACTTTTTTTCATTCGGGGAAACAAAAAAAAGTCACTGAGGGCGAGATTGGGTGCATAGGGAGGGTGGGACACGAGGGTCATGCCATTTTTGGTCAAAAACTGGTGAACACTCAGCAGTCTGGTATGGCCAGGTGCTAATCATGAAATGCGCAAATGGTGTTTAAAGAGTGTTCCAAAAAATTCACTGAAGCTAAACGCAGCCTCCCACACACCAGCTGGTGCACTCATACAGATGGGTTTTTAGAACACACCTAGTGGAGGAAGCCTATACTACAAGGGGCCCGCCCTCCAGAACATAATTCTGGGTTTTTTCTTGCCACCCACTGCCCCACCCTGCCACTGCCCTTGTACAGACTGTGTGTAGAATGTTAAGGGACTTCCTTTCAGTAATTCTTTGATTTTATGTCCCAAAATAGTAATACTATTAGGGCTTATAAAAACAAAGTGCAGAAACATCGCTTGAAAACTATGAATTCTGTTTCCCTCAGTGCTGATAGATATTTTTGCAAGAGTTAGTTCATCAACCCCATCCTCCCCCAGAAAAAAGTAATCACTGGAGCAGTGCAGAAGTATGTGCATGTACCACTGTGGACTTGGGTTTGGTGTTCTCCCCCAGTTCCAGCTACCACTGTATGTTGGTCATTCCTGCTCTTAGCATTGATCTTCTCTGTGACATAATTGACTACCAATGAACACTCAATAAGGTTAGCTAGCTTAGGCTAGGGATACTATTTAGCACTCATGAAATATGCTAAGAAATTGAATGCATTTCCTTGGCTTTACTGTTATTTTGCTATTTATTAGTTACAAAATGAATTCCTTTCATTCCTACTCTAGCACAGAGGCAACTGTTTTATTGTGGAAGGGATACTAACGTGAATCTGGAATCAAAAACTCCCAGTTCTGACTTGTTAAAAAGTGTTTATTTATTTATTTTTAGAGAGGAGAAGGGAGGGAGAGAAACAGCAATGTGTGGTTGCGTCTTGAGCACCCCCTGTAGGGGGCCTGGCCCGCAACCCAGGCATGTACCCTGACTGGGAATTGAACTGGTGACCCTTTGTTTCACAGGCTGGTGCTCAATCCACTGAGCTACACCAGCCAGGGCTGACATTTTAATAATGGTGTGATTTATGGACAAGTAACCCATCTGACCTTTTATCTTATCTATAACACTAGGATAATTATCTTTCAGAATTGTGAGGATTTGACTTAAGTCCTGACTTAAAGTATGTGACCAATGAATGCTACTTCATTATAAAGTCCTTGATATTTTTTCTCAGTCCTATTGAGTAGTGGCATTCTTAAAAGGAGGGTAACAAGTCTGACTGGTAATACCTGCTATTCAAGGGCTTTCATAATTCAGCCTCAAGAAAATGTTTTAGTTCCATCTGCCTCTGCTTCACTATGGACCTAAGTTTTAGCTGCACAGGATACTCTAGGGGTCAGTAAACTTTTTCTGTAAAGGGCCATATAGGGAATATTTTAGGTTTTGTGGGCCACGTGTAGTTTCTATTGCACGTTACTTTTAGTTTGCAGACCTCTGCTCTGTTTGAATATCCAATGCATTTTCATTCCTTCTTCCACCCAACCTGAGAAGCTCCAGTTTCCTACTGATGCATCAAAGATGAACTCATTGCCACTTCCAGGAAAACTGTTTAATCTTGTGTTACTGTCGCAGGCTGACTCTGTAGCAATTGGATTGGGTTGCTTGCTGACGGTTGAGGCATTCAGTAGATCGTGTGATAGAATTATACCCAAACCAGTGTTTCATGAGCATGTTTGAGAGTCTGATCTGTTCTCTATCATGTCAGTGCAAGCGACTCATGTTTTCCCTAATGAGCTTCTTTGAAGTGGAGGGGGAGATGGGGTAGTAGCTGGCTGGGAATGGACCCTCAGAATTTGGTTGATTAATGGATGCCTGCATGCACAGAATGTCGTAAGTGTCCCCAGCAGAGTGTCAGTACTCTTCTGAAATCCCCAATCCATGCCATCTACAGAAATTCTTTTCCACTCCAGCTGTGATGTTCACTCCTTGTTTATGCTTTTATTGCAGCACCTCTTGCAGTTTCAGTGATTTTAGGGTTATTTGCATTGGTGTCTTATCCTTTGTGTCCTGCTCACTGTGTTATTTCCTTAGCTTTGGGTGTTTAGCACAGAACACAGTCCCTTTCACATAGTAGATACTCAAGTATCAGAACTGTTACTTTACCCCAAACTGAAAAATTTGATTTTTAAAAGTTTACTTTGTTTTTTTAATGTGATGCCCCTAAAGTTGGTCATTTATTCATCAATATAGATGAAATAATAATTTTTAAAGTGGGTTTTCAACTTAAGGTCATGAGAGCTAAGTCTGGCTTTTTCTTAAATTATCTACATTGTTAGAAGGAATAACAGTTATATAACTAATCACAGCCAGTGTAATATCCAAGTTTTTGTTGTTTTGATAATTTTTTTTTCAGATTCTCTTTTTTTCTTTAAAACCAAAATGTATGTGTTTCCTTAAAGAGAGGACAGAAATGTACTTTCTAACTATAGGTTAGACATCCTTTCAGAAGAAATCTTGAGCCCGAGGAACTTGGGTAGAGTAAGGGAGGCTGGAGGGTTACAGAGCCAGGCATGTAGTTGGTTCGGGCATATGGAGAGGTCTGCACACCAGGAGTGAGTCAAGCAATTTCATTTATAAGTGTACCAACTTCTGGCAGGAATTTGAACTGCTTATTAGCATATTTTCTCTGGAAAATCCCCAGGAAATTTTGAGATACTGAATACTTCGTGAATCTCTTTGGTGAGGGTTGCTTTATGTTTTAACATTAACACCCTTGGGACCTTTCTGTCAAAAGAAATATACTTTTCTATCAAAAGCCGTATACCTTTTTTTCTTGGAGAAGGATTTCACTTTCATATAGGTTTAAGAATAATATAGATAAGTGGAAAAATACATAGTTCATGGTACACCCATTCGTTCATTGATCAGCACTGAGTGCCAAGTATGTGCCAGACACTGTTCTAGACTCTAGGGACACACCAATGAACAAAAATCCCTGCCGTTTTGGAGCTTAGCTTATGGGGTGAAATAAGCAGGATGTATGTTAATTGATGGTAAGTGCGAAGGAAGAATACTGTGCAAAGAGGACACTAAGGTGGTTGAAATTGGAGATAGGAGACCAAGAAAGAACTCAGTGAGCAGGTGATATTTGAATACAGACTTGCAAGAAGCAAAGGAACGAGCTGTACAGGACCTGGAAAAGAGCACGCCTGACAGAAGGAACAGCAAATGAAGGCCTCAGTACAAGGAGTGAGCAAGGGATTGAGATCACTGATGGGTGGGAGGGGGCAGCAGGGTGCCCTACCAAGTAATAGAAATGAGATGATGGTAGCAAAGATCAGGGCCTTTCCCAGCTTAATACAATATTTTGTTGTCCTCAGTGCTGTCAAAATGTTACCTGTTCTTTTTTCCCCCTGCATTTTATCAGGTGTGCGTGCAGTCAGATCAAATTTACTTTATAAATCTAACATTGCAATGTAGTTTTACTCAGAATACCTGATGGTTTTGATGTCAGTGATTTGAGTTACAGTATATGAGTTAATGGGTATGTGGGAAGCCTTCAGTCTCAATACTCAACTTACTCCTTTTTCTCCTTACACATTAAATTATAGGTAATATCATATTTTAGTGTAATCTTTGTTTAGGAAAAGCTATTTCTTGTTCTGCAGTGTAAGTACAGCTATAGCAGAATAGGTACTGAGACAAAATTGGATTAAGTAGAATAACTGGTTTTGAACAGGGACTTAAGAATGAGTGTTGCTTAGGATTTAATGTTTAATAGAACTGTAATAATCAGATCAACAGGGCATGTTTTTATGGGCCATCTGCCAAGACTAGAAGTAGCTTTGGTACCTATTATTGCCTTAAACATGTATTTGCATTCCATTCCCTGTCAATATGAGGAGGCAAAACAAAGAGAAATAAAATCAGTTTTAGAGCTGAATAAATCTTAAATACTATTGTGTCCAGCCTTTGGTTTCACAGATGGGATTTCTTTTTCCCCAGAGCACTCTGGCATACTTTTTTCCTCATAAAAAATTCTTTAACAAAACTCAGTTGGTGATAGAATCATAATCTCACCTAAAAAATTATTTATCCTAATCTTGTACTGACTTTCTGACAGTTACCCCAAATATCAGGCAACTAAAACTTAAGGTATGAGCAGATATGCTGCTGTATAATCTATGATAGTGGTTCTCAAGCTTAATGGTGAGTGATCCTCGCCTGGGAACTTTTAAATGCAGGCTTTCTTAGCTTCCCTCCTGAGATTTGTAATCACTAGGTTTGGGATAGGGCCCAGTAAATCTATGTTTTTAATGACGTGTGGTATTGAAATACATAATACCCTGGGGGCATTGCCCTTGAAATCCACAGATTTCAAGGAGTAAAGGAGAAAACGAAGAGAAGTTCCCACTAATCATTTCTAATACCTTATTTCCAATAAATTTTAGAAAAGAGTAAAAATCTACTTGGGCACTTGTTCCTTTGAAGAATTTGTTTGCCCCTTGCATAGATGTAAAGGCAGAAGAGAGATGCTCATGATTATTTTTGTTCCTCTGTCATGAGAACCTAGGGGTCGTGACGACAAAGCATTGAATCCATATAACTGAGTGGTACTGCACATGATGAAAGAAAATGTTTCAGTCAAGAGAAACAAATTGAGACTGTTTGGACAAGATGCTAGTTTATCACTACTGAGATAACTACTGAAATTAAGCAGAGAGTTCTGAAATATTAAGTATTTGTGGAGAGCAGTGGTATAGTACTGAAAGGAGGCACTGTTTTTTCTTTAGTGACTGAAATACTCTCAGATGTTTCTTGTCTAATTACACATAGTTGCTAAATGATTATTAAAAATTATGGTGCTGGTTGAGTAGATCGAATAAATTGTGTTAGGATATATCCCGTGGAGATCTTCTTTAGTGTGTAGTTGTATAGTTACCTCATTAACTAAGAGGTAGGAATATGGTTTTAATTGAAAAGAAACTACTTGCCTTCTTTGAAAGCATTATGTGTTGCTAAGAGAAAGTTAAAATTCATGCTTATTCCAGGCCTTTGACTATGTCAGTTTAAAACAAATTCATTATAAAAAGATGGATAATAAGTCTACAATAGTGGAATATAGGTAGTTGAAAAGAAAAAAAAATTTTTTGTTTTGTTTTTGGAAAGAAAATTTTTGGCACTTCACACCTTGGAAGGCAGAAGGACAGGAAGACAGAAAAATCATGTTTTGGTTTCAAAGTAATTGCAAGTGAATTTGCAAATATAATACTAGTTTTTTTAAAAGTCTGTATGTAGATGTTATTTGTTCCAAGTTCTGTAGTTGCTATTAAAGTTTTTGTAACCATGTTAGAGATGAGAAAACAAGGTTGAATTTTCTGGGGTTCTGATTCAATCATAGGAATTAGATATGAAGAGAATTTTTTTAAAGGAGCAAGCACAAAGAAAACAGGAATAGGACATATAACATCTGTAAAGTTATTACTAAACCCATAGAAAGAACTTAGTGGGATATGCCTCTTGAAACAGATGGTATTTTAATAATTTGGTGTTTAAAGCTAGGGACTGACTTATTTATAGCTTAGTGGGTATACTCTCCGTTCTCATTATCTGTTTTTAATCACTCATACCCTAATAAAGACTGACTTCTATATATTTGATTTAAAAACTGTTAACATGTGGGAAATGTTTAGTAAGCCAAACTTAGAAAATAACATCAGCTATTGGCTAGGTTTTGCATAAATGTATATACAGATAATACTGACACAGTAAGTATACACAGTAAGTACCTAAAAACCACATGGAAATTGAAAATTAATTACTTTCCAATGTAAACATTATGAGTCCTTTTATTGGTAAAAGTCAGTCGACACTATCTGTTTTGTAAATTTGATTCTTAATATTAGGCCTTTTCCAAGTGAATATGAGCATGCATATATGTACAAAAGTCCTTTAAAAGGAGTTCAGCTTTCTTTTATAAACATCAAAACTCACTCTACTTGTAAAACATTTTTGCTGAAATTTGCATCATTGACTCAGATTTATACCTCTGTGTTTGAGATACACTGCTAGGACTATCTATGCATGTAGATTTTTGTCAACTCTCCTTCCTCAATAAATCAGTTAACTTAAAAAAAATGTGACCATTTCTATAAAATAAATATGCATAAAACTAATCAGCGTATTCAGCTTATACAGAAATAAAATATTCCACTTATACAAGGAATTTCTATTTTGTAAAAATGTAGCTTGTATTTCAGAGTGTAATAAAATCTAGTGTAAGAAGTAAACTGTTGAGTGGGTTAAGTGATTATTCCTAATCTATTTACTTCTTTAATGTCAACAGCTATTTGAGGTGGTAGAGGAAGGAGGTGTAAGGATTAGGTTAATAAGTTCTTAAAATTGCAATGAAAGTTTGTCACCATATTTCAGTGAGATATATTAATATAATATAGAACATTTATTTATACATATCAGAACCCAGCAATACCGTTTCTTCATTTTCTGAGTGCGTATGCAACAGCAGTTATCACATCTAAGACTACAGTACCTCTTCCAGGCTGAGTCAGACCTAAATCTTTGAAAACTTTGAAAAACTTTGAATCAATCTATGATGTCCATTAGGATTGGTTTGCAACACCACTAAGAATTAAGTCAATCTATAAAATAACAAATACACACGCACGCATACACAGCAGCTTTGGACTGGCCTGGTGAAACAGTCTGCGGATTAGTACCAATTCGTGAAAAGTTTGTGTTCTGCAGTGTCCTCTCTCCCTTTGTACACTTCATTTCTCTTTCAGAGTAGGGCTTTAGTTTTCTACCTGGAACACAATTTGAGTCTTCTATCATTCCTACCAAACTTGAGTTTCCCCCTGCCCTTAAAACACTGGTATTTTTTTCCCTAAGTTGACTTCCATGAGTACTTAGTGTTTTTCAGAACATAACATAATTGCGTTATCTAGTATGAAGTAAGTTATCCATCTCCCATATTTTCATTTAATTGTGCTTTGAAAAGGGAGCACCTTTTCAAGAGGCAGCCTTCATCCCTAATGACATGCTTGCTTATGTCTGGGACCAGCTTTCACACAGAAAGCTACCAGCCCTAAAATGGAAACTTAACCAGCCCTGACCTTGCCCCTTTCTTCCCTGACACCTTGATTGGTTCCCTGTTTCTTACCTACTAAATAAATAAGTGAATTCAAGTTAACGTGCAACATAAGATACAATTTTTGCCTACATTTTCATCTTAATATTTCCTACTTCAACCTGAATTCCCTGTTTGCCCACTTGTACCCCACAACTCTCTCCTTGCCCCTCAATAAACCAGTTAACTTTAAAAACCTCTGGCTGTACTAGAACTATACTGTCTGCCTGGAATGCCTTTCCTCTGCCACCCTCATATGCTCATCTCTTTGAAGATCTAGCAAAGGCATCTTCTTCCAAATTAATTGATTTTTAGAGAGAGACACATCTACCAGTTATCTCCTGTACACGCTCCAACTGAGGACAGAACCTGCAACCTAGGTATGTGCCCTGATCTGGGCTCAGTCTTCCAACCAACTGAGCCATCCAGCCAGGACCCAATGCTCCCATCTTTATTAAGGCCCCTGGTGTACTGAGTCCTGACTGTGTATCTCATGTTACCTTGCAGGCTCTTATGGGCTGGGATCGATGAGACGTTTTCCCTGTTTTTCAGTTCTAGAATCAAGTCCAGGTTGCAGGGTGGTGAGGTTAGGAGATGGTATATGGAATCATTGGCACATATTTGCTTAGTAGAATGACAACCATTTCAAAGATGAAGCATGTAAAATTCATAACTGCAGGAAGTAGCTGCTGCTTGAGAACACTGACCATCACATGCAATTCAGTGTGTGTAGTTCCTTATACCTTTTTTCTCCAGAGACCTAGCTTGCTGTATATTCCATTAAATGTGGGCATGTGAGCTTTGATCCAGAATTTTAAAATTCTGCATGGTTTTACAGACAAATTGGGAAACACTAAATGTACACTAACGTATATTTAGAATATGAGACGGTAGTGAGATCTTGGTATCATCAAGACCTACCTTTCATCTCTGAATCCTTGTTTCAGAAAACTTACTTTCCTTAAGAAAATTCTTTCTCAAATTGTGGGATTCAGAACTAATATGTCAAGAATATGAAATTACCTGCTCATCTTCCTGATTGAATGTTTCAATTTCAAAAGACAGTCCTTGTTCTTGTCAGCGTTCCTGAGAGACTTTGTCATCATAAATAAATAAGCCATTCTAGCTCAGCCCTATCTGCCAAGCAGCACTGTCAGCCCTGTTACTAGGAGAGTAACTAATTGGTAATTGGCATACATCAACAACCTGATTTGTACTACAGAGGTAGAAATCATTAAACTTCCTCATTCCCAATGAGCACTTAGTGAAAACAGATGAAAAAGAATGGGAAGACTTGTTTTTCAGAACGCCATTGAAAGTCACCTTTCCACAAGTCTGATTTATCTTTGCTATGTTTTCCCTCTTTATCCTAATGCTCTTTTCCTGGAGGCGACTGTTAACTTAGGGCAGCCACCTGTTAATTACGTGCCAGCCCATACTATAGATCAGGAATTTCCCATGAACTCCCACATTGAGGTTTGTAATGTTTACTTTCAGGTAAATTCCATTAAGTGTCCTGTTTTATTTTTTTGTTTGTGGTTTTTCCTGGGAACTCTGGGAGCGCATTTGCAAGACTGGGAAGAACAATAAAAGTTAAGAACAACTGAGGAATTCTGTACAAATAACTAGTGACTTGATTTAAAGAAACTCCAGTGTACATGAGATCTTTGATAATTTGTACATTTTCATGTTTATTTCAAAATAGCTTGGGAAGGAGGTCTTATAAGCAGGCCTTATTGGCAAAGCAAATAAAAAATAGCAAGTAATGAAAGGGTTATTATGACATTTTAGGCTACCTTTTGAGTAAATTTGCACATTCTGGATAAAATTCTGTAAAGCAAGAGAGAAAATTATTATGTTAAAAGTGTGAAAGAACATCACTCAGATTGAGTATAAAACACTTTGTGGTCCCTTCAGCATCAATATGCTTTTTACTTTGGTTGTCTCGGGTTAATTCTTCCTTTACAGCACTTGGTATATGAAGTGACTTCACACTATGCCCAGGATGCGGGCCACCCACCAGCTACATGGCATGATAATTCTGCAGGCTGAACGGCAACCTTGGTAATTATAGGGCCACGGATAATAGCCCCCCAAGGGTTCGCAGATCTTATGGCAATGGGTGTAGCTCCTCCTGCATTCTATACAGCAGATTCCTTCATGATCCAGTCTAGGGTCGAATGTCATGCCTTCCCCTTCCTGCTGCTGTGAAATAAAAGAATTGATTTGTGTTTTTTTCATAATGAGAACATTGTAACACATTGTTTTAAAATCAGATCCTGGATGTTTCACTACTACAAGAAATCAGCATAAATTTCTGTAAGGAGTTTTCAATCATAACCTAATTGAGAATTTCTTCTAACATCAAGGAACTTAAACCTACCTAACCTGTCACTGGCAGGAAGGGTTTTTATTTGTTGTTTTGTTTTTGTTTTTTAATGTTATGGTGAAGTTTCTCCATGCTTTAAATGAGCCACGGTTACCACTCAACAGCAACTCATCTCATTTTAAATAGGCAAACAAAAAGGAATCATGATTCAAAAGTAGCCCCTGTGGGGGTTTCTGCCCCTGCTAATATTAAGTCAGTGGGAATACTGGTGCCTTCCTGTAGTAATGGCTTTCAGGTCTCCTGGGAGCCCACTTTGGTCCTCATTGATACAGGCTAACAGGTTGCTATTCTAATTGCACTGGCAGAAAACACCAAGTCATTTAGCTTCTGCCGTTATTTGAATGTAAGGGGTGTGTAACACTCAGGAAAAGGCACCATGTAATGTGTAAAAATTCCAGACTTTAAACTGCCTTCTAGTTCCCGGGTGCCATAGGGTTACATAAGCACTAAATCATACTGGTGAAATAAAAATTACCTGCAAAATATGTTTTTCATCACTGGAGAGACCACAGAACTGGAAGGAACTTGCCAAAATCCTGTTAAATTTACCTATGTGGCTTAACTATAGGTATGAAGGGGTATAGTTTCTGTATCCTCTTTAATATGGTGTTGAATTACATCAGAAGCCCTTAAGGCTCAGTAAATCCTTTATTTAAGCTTCTCCTGGAGGTAGCTGGACTTAGGTAGGTGCGGCACCAAACACAGGCTTGAGCAAAGTGAACTTAGCAACCTGGTCACCTTTTCTGGTATAAAGAAGTTCACCCAATTTTGCGTGGGGAGGGAGATGGTGCTTTTTATTAGGAAAATTTCAAACATCCTGGAAGTGAGGAAAACTGTAAACTGAACATTACCTAGATTTGACAATTGCTAACCTTTTGTCAAATTTGCTTGATAAAATTCTGAAATGAATTTAAAGAGAATTGAAGGTACTGTGACATTTGACTCATGAGTGCATTAAAATGTACTTTAAAAGTAAGACTATTTTCCTACACAATCATACTGCCATTATCACACCTAACAAAATTTAACAATTCCTTCATACCACCTGATACAGCATATGTTCAGTTTTTGTCATCACAATATTTACTGTCTTACTCTCTTACACCATTCTTTTATTTTTCTTAAGACTCCCTTTTTCTTGGTTTATCTCTTGAAATAGGTTTATCTGGGGTGAAAAAAGAAAAGCACCTCATTAATAATTGTAGTTGACTCTTCGGGGCACGGTGAGTCAAGCCTGTTGATTGAGACATTTATCTGAGGGTTCAACAAACCTTGTTAGGTTTGAAAAGTTGGGAGGAGATTTCAGGTTCTTGCTCTGAAATACTTTAAAGAAATATGTGAAGGACTGAGATCATGCTGAGATGTTTCTGCTTAAAGGTGAACATGAAGTAAAGGAAGAAAATTGATATAACTGCAGCTTTTAAGAGAGTATGGATCACTCAAGTCTGGAAGTCAGGTAGACAAAGTCACCCTCCCTACCCGTTAAGGGGCTGATGCCCTTACCCCTTGAATGAGATTCAGCTAACCCAGCCACCTGGGGAGTAAACTATATTTTCTGTTTATTCCTATTTTATTTCCTTTTTTATTTGAGTTTTAGGGAATGAAGTACTGTGGTGTCCTAAATATTCTGATGAACCTTGGGTTATTTCAAAAATACTTTTTGCTCTAAATATTTCTAAAATATATTAGTCTAAAATGATAAACTAGAAAATATATTTGCAAAACATGAAACAATAGACCTGAAGAGGTTACGTAGGAAAAAAAACAAAAACAAATGGCCTATCTGTACATGTAAAGATTCTTGACCATACACATAATTAAAGATAGGCACGATAAAACAACCAAGAGATAAATTTTACACCTCAAACAACTGGTTAAGAGTTTTTAAAGTTTGATAATAGGTGAGTCCTTTTATTACTATTTGAAGATATGTAGCTGGTGTAATTCATTGGAAGGCAATTTGGTATTCTCTATTTAAATATAAAATTCCTATCTATCTTGACCCAGCAGACCTACAAATCAGCATTTACATTAGATATATTCCCTCGTATATACAAGAGGTGTAGGAAGACTGATCACGAACACTGAGCTAACAGATGGGTGCCATGTGCCAAGCACTGTGCTAAGAGCTTCACCTCATTGATACCTGCCTGTAACCCTACTAGGCATGTGTGTACAAGGTTGTATACTATTAACGGCATTTGTACACAGCAAAACACGGGAATTTACATGTAGGACTAGTTAAGTTTCTGTGCATCCATAGAATGTAATATGATGGGGACATTAAAATGAGTGAGGTAGATCTATATAGGAGACAGAACAATCTTCAAAATACCGTATTGTAACTAGGAAGCAAGGTACAAGAGTTTTGTATGCTGTTTTTCATGTTAAAATTGTATGTGTGTGCTTAATGCAAAGAAACTGGGCAAGTAGCTATTGTTAACAGATTGCCCTGAGAGGGTACCTGAGATGGAAGGGAAACTCACTATTCATTGTATACCGTTTTATATATATTTTTAAAATACATGCCATGTATTGTATTTTTCAATTATAAGCCTAGTTACAAATAAATATTTTTCTACTGCAAAGTGTAGTAATGGTAAATAATATTTTGTGGAAGATTTGAGAAGTTTTTAGCACATTAGTGTCATCCTTCCAAACACCACTTCTCAATGTTTCAGTCTAAAGTGTTTTATCTATTTATGACCCTGTCTCCAAACTGGACGGAGAGTCCCCGAGGGCAGGAGTTCCTGTCTGCCCCTGTGCACAGGGACTGGGTAAGCAGGTTCTCAACAAATGTCTGTTGAAGGGATAAATGAAGTAGGTATAAAGGGTGGGGGAAAGAATAATTTCATTCTGTGTGTTGCCCCTCAAGTACACTCCTGGAAACATTTTAAAATAAATTCCTGACATGAATTTATCTTTATAGATTTGCCTGTGACTCAAGAAAAGGAGAGCACAGAAAACAACTTTGAGTAAGGTTACAGCCAATCAGGATTTTACACTCCAGGGGCAATGCTTAAGTGTTCTCACCCACATTTATAAACCTTGTAACAAGCAAATGAAGATGTATTTTTAAAATACGGAGTAAATGTCTCAGTTGAACACTAAATGCTCATTCGAAGCCTCCACTAGAAACATGACCACTTCAGTGTTAGGGTTAATGCATTCGTCGGAGCGTGTTTCACAAACGCCAGTACGCACGTGGTAAGGGTTGTCTGGGTTGAATGCTTCTGAGTCCTCTTGAACGCCGGGTCTGGTTTTGTTATTTGGTCTCCCAGGGCCTGAGTCGCCCCGTGGTCCACTGTGTGGTCTCCTTGTGGTAGTTGTAACAATTTGTGTTACCAATTCTCTTCTTTCCCTCTGGATTTCTGAAAAAAAAAAATGCTGCAAGTTAATTCCTTTATTTGAATAATTAAGGAAGTTTTATGTTTATCAGGGTGAAAAACATAAAAAAGGGCCACCAGAAAGACATGACTAGATACCACTTAAATTTGTACTGATGACTTTTGTAATAATAAAGAAGGTTTTAGAGTCTTGGGTTAGTAGTTAAACATACAGGTAGCCAGAATTTGATTTTAGAACACTAACTGAGGCAAACACTGTAAGTACCAGACAAAAATCCATTCACAATACCCTGTTTTATTTGTCTGCCCCTATGACAGGGGCTGAGAGGGTAAAATACCACTCACTTCCCTGGCTTCCATGGTCATGAAGAGCGCCCAGATTAGACATTTCTGGCCAGTGAGACATCAGTGGAATATGCTAGTACAGTTCTGGGAACACTTTTGCTTTCTTGGTAAGTGGGGACAGATATGGCCTCCTATGTCTTGTCTTCCTTTCTTGAACGTAGGTGTGATACCTTTGTTATGAGAACCAACTTGTGACCAGAAGTGATAGGCACAAGGGTGATGAGCCAGCATGCTATGGGAAGAAAAATGGTAAGCTAGAAAGAGATATGATGATATCACTGAGTAGCTGATAATGCCAGAAACCTATCTCCAGACTTCTGGCTATGCAGGGGTGGAGCGGGGGCGGGGGGGTATGGAACCAACCAGTATTTGCTGAAACCACTGTTGATCAGATACTCCATTACTTACATCTCTGTGCATTCCTAATGGAGTGACTATACATGTATAAAACTTTACAGTTTTCATGGGATTTATTATCTTGATTGATTCTTTTAAAAATCTATGGGTTAGGAAAAAGGAGATGCTTTTATAATAAAGGCATCAGGCTCCAGAAAGACCAAGATCCAGAATGGATGGCAGATGTAGGAGCTGAGGGTGAACCCTGACTTCCACCCAGTGCTCTAGCTCACCACACTGCCTCAGGCATCCCATAGCATGGCCTACAGCTACTGAGTAATAATGGAAACTACCACACAGTATGGACTCTGGTGTCTCTCTGAGCCTCAGTTTCTTCATCTGTAAAATGGGGGTAATAATAGTATCTAGTTCCCAAGGTAATGATAGAGTTAATGAGCAATTTATGTGTAAGGGTTTTAGCATAGTATTTGACATATAACACACACTCAAATGTTAGGTTATTTGAGAGAACTTAGGTTATTTATGAGAACTTAGATGTATGTGCTTTATAGCCATAGATAGCTTCTTGGTTTCTGAAGCATTATTGGAGAGGCATCAGGGAGACCTGGATTCAAATCTCAACTCTTCTTTTAATGGAATGACCTCAGGCAAGTTATTTAATCTCCGTGAACCTTATTTTCTTCATCCATAAAATGGGAATATTAGTAGTTACCCGTCACACAGTTGTTGGTAAAGATTAAATGAGGACAAAATGTAAAGCTCTAGAACAGTGCCTGGCACACAGCCAGAGCTCAGCAGACATCAACTGTCATCCTTCTTTCCGATCTTGTCTAACCACCACTCACAGTGTCTCTGATAAAACAACTGTGTAATGCTGATGACCTGCCAGCTTCAAAATCAAAGAGTACGGGTGGCTGGGGCCCCTGGATTCAGGGGTTTAGAATTAGGCGGTGGGGAGCCAAGCATCCTTAGAAGAGGTTTTTTAAAAAAAAATTATTCTAAAATATGACTGCATTTATGAGATATTGGAAAAAATCCCATTCAAAAAATTTATTTTAAATTATAATTGACAGTAGTATATTAGTTTTAGATGTACAACATAGTGATTCAACATTTATACAAGGGGGGGACCCAAAAAACCCGGAATTAATTTATAATAAATTGTGTATTTATTCTTACATGTTTAAATTTCAGTCACCTTCAAGGTACCCTCCATTTGATGCAATATACCTACTGAGATGTTTTTACCCTGCTCAAAACAGTTTTTGAACTAATTGATTTTGATGCCTTTTGAGTACTTCTGCCATTTTTGTTTCACCTCTTCCACAACAGCAAAATGTTTCCCTTTGCGGACTTTTTTTGTCCAGGGAAACAAAAACAAAGTTGCTCAGGGCAAGATTGGGTGAATAGGGAGGGTGAGGTACAGCGATCACACTGGTTTTGGTCAAAAAGTGCTGAACACTCAGCAGCCCCATGTGGGCAGGTGTGCTGGTAAATTATCCATCATGAAATGTGCAAACACTTTCAAAGTCTTCAAAAAAAAAAAATTCACTGAATCCAAACGCAGCCTCTCACAACAATACCAACTGGTACACTGATACAGATGGGCACTTAAAATACTCACCTAGTTGGAGAAGCCTGTACTACAAAGGGCCTGCCCTCCAGAAGATAATTTTGTTTTTTGGGGGGTCTGCCCTCATGTCTGTTACAAAGTAATCTCCACAATAAATCTAGTAAACATCTGTCACTGTATATAGTTAATACATAAAAATCCTTTATTTTTAATGTCTCTGATATTCCATCATATGGCTATACCAACATTGATTTAATCCTTTTCAAATCTGGAGGGAATTTAGGTGATTTCCACTTCTCTGGTGTTGAATGTACTGCGTATAATTCTTGTATGGATGTTGCAGTGATTGAATACTTAAGATGTAATCATGCTGTTGGGCTAGGAGGGGCCACAGCACATCTTGAATGTAGGAAACAAGCCCTTTCCCAAGGTGCTCATGCTATCAGTAATCCTGGCACTACCAACAGCACTGTCTTCCCAAACCCACTATGCCTTGTCCTGCTGTTATGTTACCATAGCATCTTGTATCTTGCCGTATTATTTTAATTTTGTGTTTATTGCTGTCTCCCGTTGCTACGATGTAAAACACCTGAGGGCTTGGATTCTTGTCTATTTTGTTCACCGATGCATTCCAAGTGCTTAGAACAAGTAAATGGCACGTAATAAACATGTCAATAAACATTGAATGGAATGAATGAATGAATGAATGAATGAATGAATGAACGAACGAATGAACGAACGAATGAACGAACGAACGAACTCTCTGGGTAAGAGGTTTGTCCTCAAACAGAAGTACTTAGGGACAGCTATTATCCATAGGAACAGAGTTGCAGACTTTTGTCCCTCACTGGAAAAGGTGACAAGGTATCGGAGAAGTAGTTTCTGGGTAGTGGAAAGCAAGAAGGCCTGTTCCATGCGGAGGCAGGTGGGGAACTGAAAGCGAGAACTTGGCAAGCAGCCACAGAACCGTGAGTTTTGACCACACACTGGGCAGGAGGATGGTAACAGCAACCGTCCATTTGGCAGCCCATCTACGGTCCCCTGCAGTTATGACAGACACTGCTTAAGGTGTTCTTTCCCACTGAGCCTGCACATGGCCTCAGGGTCCTTCTTAACCCACTCTTCCAGGCAGCCCTGGCAGGTGGCATATAAATTTAATCCTATTCATCGTGCCTGGGCTGGAAAGTGACCATCTTATTCAAGCTCTGGGACAGAATAAGACTTGTGAACTGTAGGAGTAAGTTAGCCAGGGCAGAATCAGAAGTCTAGACTTTTTAAGCCTGACAAGGTTTTTAAAAGAAGTTGTGATAAAATATATATAAAATTTACCATTTTAACCATTTTCAGGGCACAGTTCAGTGGCATAAAGTACATTGATATTGCTAGTCAATGATCTATCTCCAAAATATTTTTCATCTTGCAAAACTGAAACTCTATACCCATTAACAATAACTGCCCATTCCCCCACCCCCCAGCCCTGTCTGGTTATAATGTCTTTTTAAAAAAAATTTTCCATGCTGCTCTATCTTGGTGTTCAATAAAATCTTTCAGAAAACGTTGCCTACCTCCACTGTGCTAGGAGAAAGGCCTGATTTCCACACTTGAGTCGGAGCTACAGAGTGGGCCTTTGGGAGGCTAGAGGGGTGATTGGTGGAAATCAAGCGTGAGGGCGGCCCTAGGGACAGGGCTAACTATGGAGAAAGGGCCGGCTTTCGGGGTTCACTCTTCACCCCCTGGAAATAGCTGGAAGGTGTGCTCCAACCTAGCTTGGAACCTCAGGGGCCCTTCATTTATTTTCACAAAACTTGGTGGCTGATACTTGGGCCTTGAACTTAAAGAATCTCAACCTATGCCCACAGCAGCTTTTGACTGTCCCATAATTCTAGGTTTGAACATAATAACGATTCAGTGGTATCATAGCTTCTTACTCCCTTGATTCTATGCCTTAGGAATAAAAAATATATATATATATAAAATTGGAAAGTGCAAACAACTGAGTTGAAGGGCAGAGCAGAAAGAAGTAGGAGTGTCATCAATAAAAACCAAAGGTACTGCAGTGGTTTCTGACTCCCTGGTCTGCTACCCTGTTAACCTGCTGCTCTGTCCCTTCCTGGCGGCCTTGGTGACCATCATTCTCCTTCTTTCTGATCTCTCATGCCAGCTGCTGCACCGCTGCGCTGTGCATCCTCATTGATCTTCCATGTCACAGCTCAGGGCTGTGGAGGGGCTCCCAGGAACCTCACACGGACAGGGAGAATTCCAAGCAGCATTAAGAGAATTTAAATGTTACCTTTTGGATATGTTGGTTTAAGCCAGAAAATAGGAAGGTCACCACAGAGTTCTATGACTTTAGAACTCAAGAAGCTGTTGTCCTTCACGGGCTGGTCTCCAGCCACCCAGATAAGAGAATTTTCTTCATACTTAACTGGCATGATCTTGCCTTCCTGTAAGTGAAAATGAAATGCATTGAGCAAGAAGGCAGTGGAACACACTGCATGTTGAGATTCATGTGTGGGTAAAAGATTGCTTTGTAAAACTTAATGAAAATTCTGTGTGTATACATATACCCCTTCCTCCTCCCCCCACCACAGCCCTCCCCCGCACACACTTGAAGGTTCTAATCTCTTCTCTTTGTAGCTCTCTTCACAGTGAGCAGCACCCGCTCCTCACGCCTGCCTTGGGAGGGCTGGGATGTGTGAATATGAGTGTCCTGAGTAGAAGTGAAAATTACTCGATACCAACTTTGAGCTTAAGGTTAATGTGATATTTTTGATCAAAGATGTTTTTGAGGAAAAGCAATTGAACGGCCTTGGAATCGTACAAAGGATAGAGGAACCCTCCATTTGAAGTGAAAATCCTTTGGGGTTTTATACTGAACAACAATGGGAAAAGCAAGTGATTGGTTCTTTAATGTCTTCAGTTCAAAGTATTATTTAACATAAACCATTTCTACATTTTCCAGCTATCACAAAACATATTTTAGATGTTCTTTGCATCAAGCACACCACTGAGATTTCAAAGCTAAACCTTGGATTTTCTTCTACAGTGCAATGCTGAGAATGGTTTCATAACCCAGGAGACAAATTTATTTTGCCGGGTTGTTCCTTTCATGTATTTATTAGTTTGCAATAGTTTGGAGAAATTAAAATGTTTTTCCTTTATTTTTAGCTAAAGCAGCACTTCATTTACGCTTTCTCCCCCAGGCTTATTGCTGCATTAGAACAACGGAAAGTTATTGGAGAAGCGAGCACTCAGGTAACCCACTTATTTATCTTAAATTAAATGGCCACCATCCAGGAAATGAATGCTCTTTGGGTATAATAGCTTTTTAAAGTTATACAAAACCGATGAAAAATTTATAAGCAGGCAGTGCATAAATCTGCCCCATCATAATCTAAAGTGTGCAGGGGTAGAGCGAGGTGATAGGCATAATGCGTACCTCTGCATCCCACAAGCTAGGAATGCTAACAAGCTTGTGGCACATACTTCAGTTGCCTACCCAATTTCATTTCTCCCTCCCTTTCCTTGCAACACAATCCTGCTTTTGTTTGAGGTGGCATTGTGCCTGGTCCCAGGAGAGACACTTGCTTTCTCAGACTCTCCAGAAGCTACAGGTGCCTGTGTGACCAGTTCTAGACAATGAGATCCACGCCAAAGGACATTACGGGCTGAGAAACCTTCTGCTTTTCCCGATCAAAGGGAAATCATGTTTGGCACTGCTCAGCCTCTTCCTGACTTCCTTACTTGAATGTATAGTTGACATTTGGAGCTGAAAGGAAAGGCCAAAAAAGTCAGAGATGTTGGCCACTGAGTGAATGCCTGTAGCCGTCTGCCTCCACCTTGCTTACTGTGGAGAAAACAGAGCCTTATTTGTTTCGGTCACCCTAAGAGTAGTTTTCTGTTACTGACAGCCAAACACATTCCTGATTAACACAAACAGAGTGTCTGAATTGGGTCTTGTCCATCGGAGGATCCACCATGTACAATATAAACAATTGAAACCCAAGAAAAATAATCTATTCCTTTGACCTAAGAAAAGAATCAGAAGCAGACAAAGATTTAAATACAAGCTATTCACCACAGGGAATTATTCCTATATTCAAAAAATTATTTTGTTTGTTTATTTTTAGAGAGAGGGGAAAGGAGGGAGAAAGAGAAGGAGAGAAACATCAATGTGTGGTTGCCTCTTACACGCCTCCAACTGGGGACCTGGCCTGCAACCCAGGCATGAGCCCTGACTGGAAATTGAACCATTGAGCTTTTGGTTCCCAGGCCCACACTCATTCACTGAGCCACACCAGCTGGGCAAAAATTATTTTGAATCATTATTTTAATTGGTGAAAAACTGAGGATACCTGAGTATTCAAGAATAAACAGCTTTTAAAATTATGATCATATGATGACATAAAATATATCCATTCTAATCTACATTTTAGAAGAACCAAAGCTAATGAAAATAATAAGAATGTACAACACTACATAAATTCAGTTATAAAAAGAGCACTGGCTGGTGTGGCTCAGTGCATTGTGTGCTGGCCTGTAAACAAAAGGGTTGCCACTTTGATCCCTAGTCAGGGCACATGCCTGGGTTGCAGGCCAGGCCCCCAGTTGGGGGTACATGAGGCAACCACATATTGATGTTTCTCTCCCTCTCTTTCTCCCTCCCCTCCCCTCCCTGGAAAAGAAATGAATACATACAACTTTTTTTAAAAATTAAAAAATAAAAATAAAAAGAATATCATGCACACTTGCCCATGAGGAAAATTCACCAAAATGCTACTAACATTAGCTACCTGAGGGTTATGCGATTGTGAGTGATTTTCTTCTCTGTTCTTTTATGTATTTCCCGAATTTTCTACAATGACAAAGTACTGTTTTAAAAAATGACAAACAATCTGTTTGTTTTTTTAGAATTGTTTTTAAGAAACCCGGAATGTGTACTTCAAACATCTGATTAACTCTTCGTCAGCTCTGGTTGGGGAGCTAGTGCTTGTGGAAGGTGGGAGAGAACAGGTTCCATGTCTACTTACAGAAATAATGTCAAGAATTATAGCTCACCAAAAGCTTCATAACAGAAACTGAGTGATAAGACCAAAACGAGCAGTAACGCAGCAAGAACAGGTCAAGGATCAGGACAAAGGAGGTCTCGGTTTCCTTGTTACACCCTGTACTGTGGGTTCACAGTGAAAGAGTGTGGCCTTCTGTTCTGAAGGGCACAGCTCCCGAGGAACAGACTAGAACAGGATCAGCGGAGAGTGACTAGAGCCATGAAGGTCCAGAAACTTCTCACAGGACGAATGGCTGGGGAAACTGGGAGTAGGAAAGAAAACGCACGGGTTTGTTTTTAGCTTTTGTTTTGTTTCGTGTTTTGAGATACGTCCCGCTGCTGCTCCTCTGAGGACAAACAATCAGGCAGTTTCCAGGCACCTTCACTCACCGCTATTTTTCCGTGTTTGCCTTGAGGGAGCTAATGCTGGTTTCGCCTCCCTCTCAGGGAGGCTGGAAGGACCAAAGGTGAGCATAATAAAATTAATAGTTGTAGCAGCAGCGATCTACTCATTATCTAGCAGTTTCCAGGGCCATGAGGACAATACGTGTACCCCTAGTTTGTAGATGGCAAAACTGAGGCTCACAGAGTTGAAGCCACATCTGCAACCAGTATCAGAGCTGGAATTTGAACCTACATTTTTCTGACTCCAAAGTCCATTTTCTTTCCACCAGATGCAGTCACAACTCAGATGAAGGACAATAATGAATGTGACCACTTTGTAAGCCCTAAAGTATCAAATAAATGTAAGATGTTATTGTTAAATGTGTCTTTAGAATCTTCTGTGCAATTCTTAAAATAAATGTTTATAAAATCAACCCCAAAGGCAAGTTATTAATAATAAATGGGAGAGTTATTTTTTTAAACAAATTTGACACATAGAAGAGAAATTCGATATATATTGAGTAGCTAGTGTCATTGGGTTGAACTTGAACCAATGGGAAAAAATTGTAGGGGGAGCCATCTCAGCTCAATATAGGGCAAAACATTTAGAACTACCTCCCATGAAGTTGCCTGACACACCAGTAAGGGAGCAAGATGCCCTGTGGCAATTTTCCAGCAGAGGCTGGGCGAAAAGCTGTCAGGGGTTTTCAGGAGAATTCCCACACTGAGTGGAACTGAGGCCAGCACTCTCCCAAGGCCCCTCTGATTCGAAGTCCTTCATGTTGTCCTAATCACCGATCAGGTAGTTCCCTACCTGGCCTCAGGTAGATATGGACCACGTGAGACTGGTCTCACCCCCTTTAAGCACTTTAAAATATGGGTTTCCATAACCTTTAAAAATGCTACATTTTGTAAGAATGATCATTTAGAAACAGCCAGAAGGACTTAAATAATTTAAATTCCTTTAGGGGAGAAGAACTAGAATTTACGTCCTGGTCTCAAACCTATCCAGGAACTGGAGACAGAAAGGGCGGTGCCTCCAAACAACGTCTGCCAAACCCTCTTGCTCTCTGGAGCCTGCTGGTACCCACCAGTTCGGAGGCGATGCTCTGCTTGGCCACGGTGCCCACCTCAGGAACACGAGCCTTCACCTGTGCTTTGATGTAGCACTTTTCTCCTCCAGCAAAACGAATTCCTGTGATGCCCTAGGAAATGAAATAAATGTTCATCCACCCATTTATCCACCCTTTCATTTCTTCAATGTATTGAGTGTCTACTGCAAGCCAGGTATTGTTTTAGGTACAGGGTACAGGGATGAACAAAACAGATGGAATCTGTTATCCTGGAGGGCAACTTTCAGTGTTATTAACCAAAAATTAAAAAGTGAGATAAAGTAAGGTGGTGTTAATTGCCGTGGAGAAAGTAAAGCAGAGTGGGGGATAGAAATACTGGGGTTGGTGCTTTCGTCAATGTGGTCAGGGGAGGCCCCTGCCAGGGGTGGCGTTTGAGCTGAGATAGAGTATATTAGCTGTCCCACCTCTCCCTCAAGCTCAGTTGAAAGGCCGTCATTTCTGTGCAGCCCTCTCTGACCATCCCAGGCTAAGGGAACTCCCTTCCCTCTGACTTCTGTAAGCCCCACCCTCCAACACCTTCATCCCTCCTTGGGCTTAGTTCCCAGGGCCTGTCTGGTAGCTCCTTGTCAACGTTATCTCAGTTATAAGCTTCCTGAGATAACTTTCCAAATCTTTTGCTTTTTAGTGGTCCCATGAAGATTCTCAAACGATGTTGGTCCAGTGAATTAATTCCATAAATTCAGACTTTTCCTAACTTACCAGGCTGAGTAAATGGTAATGCCTTCTACGGCACCGGGAGCTGAACTTTGCTCCCAGGCCTTGCCCAAGAACGTGCATGATTTGTTTATGTTCCCTGTGAGAAGGACTCACTGTGTTCTCTCTTGTGAGTCTGGGGTCCAGCCCCAAGGGGACACGGCCTTGGGCTCCAGGCTTGGGTGACAGCCCAGCATTGATTCTGCCCTCGGAGCCCGTCAGGGACAGCAGTGTGTTCTATCCCCAGAGGGTCGATGTTCACCGTGCTGGTTAGCGTCACAACTAGTGAGTAGCCGAATCAGTGTTAAAGGTCTACAAATTTTATGCCATAATAATGTACACAACAATACAAATCTGGACCTCTCAACTTGTCAATAGTCTGCTGAGTTGAGACAAATGTCAGGAAGATAAGAACCTGTTCCAGTGTCAATGCCGAGGAGGGAGAAAGAAAAACCTTTAGAAATCCAGAGGTCCTGGCTCCGGATTCAGCCGTCTTAAATGAAGAAATAAACTGAGTGTCAAACATGCGTGCGAATACCACAGAAAGGTGTACCGGGTGGGGTCTCAGAGCCAGGAGCCCCGTGAAAGTGGGTGGGTACCAGACAGTAGAACGGGGGAGGAGGGGCTCCTTCTTCCTAAAGCTCCTCATGGATTTGCTTGCGGCCCAAGTGGCCGTGTGAGCACATGTAACACATTTCACTTATGTCTTCCAGCACCACCACCCCTCCCCAGAGAGAGGTGGTGGCATTATGTCCACTTTACAGAAGTAACTGTAGAGATTCCTGACTCACTGCCCCAAAGTCACCCGGAGAGAATTTAAAAACACAGATGCCTGGGCTTCTCCCCAGAGATTCCCATGTAAGGGGCCTGGGGAGGCACCCAGGCCCTGGGCTGCTTAAAAGATCCCCGTGTGTTTATAATGTGCAGCCAGCCTGAGGACCACCAGTGTAGGGGGAAAGGAACTTGCTCAGGGTAATAAAGTTTTTAAAAGACTGAAACGGTCTGCTATAGACTGAATGTTCATGTCTCCCCTCCCCGCCCCCCCAATTTCATATGTGTTCCAACATATGTGGTATTTGGAGGTGGTGTCTTTGGGAGGCGATTAAGTCATAAGGGTGAAGCCCTCATGAATGACATGAGTGCCCTTACAAAAGGGATCCCAGAGAGCTCCCTTGTCCCTGTGCTCTGTGAGGACAGTGAGAAGACAGCCCTTTAGGAATCAGAAAGCAGGCCCTTACTAGACACACACTCTGCCAGTGCCTTACTCTTGGACATTCTAGCTTCCAGAACTGTGAGAAACAAATTTCTGCTTAGAAGTCACCTAGCCTATGATAATTTGTTACAGCAGCTTGAGTGAACTAAGACGTGGAGTTTGGATCTGAGTTCCTTCTGTACTGGGGCTCACACTTTCCCTTGCATCGAATGCCCCAGGGAGCCTTGTTCAATGAAACACAGAGTGTTGGGCCCCACCCCCCCGAATTTCTGATTCAGTAGGTCCGGAGTGAGGGCTAAACTGCATTTCCAACAAGCTCTTAGGTGATGATGCTGCTGGTGGTCCTAAGAATACCCTCTGACAGCCACTGCTCTCACTGTGCTGTGCCCTGGAGCTCTGCGCTCTTATGCTGCGTGTAAACCTAGGGCTCATGGTTTGAAAAACAAAAGACAGCGATAGGGGATTACTGCCCCACTATGTGATCCGTTCTCTTAACTTCAAATCCTCATGTCCTCTGAGTGTGAGATGCAAGGGAGGAAGCACGAAATAACCATTACCATATCCCCAACAGAGAGAGCTGATTCTATCGAAGGGTTCACAGCCTGCATTGTGAATTGAGTATTGAGTTAGTTCTGACTGTCTGCACGGTGTAAAGAGAACTGAAACATCGTAGGGATGGGTCCTGTGGGAAGGAATTCACACATAATAACCACCATGTCTAGTTACAAATCCATATCGAGCAGTCAGACATATTAAAAGATTAAACAAAGGGCACAAAAAAAAAGCATGAGAATGTCAAGCAAATCTTTTGTTTTTACAAACAAATTAGGCCTTAGAAGCTGGTGATAATGAAGAAACTTGCTAACAAAGATAATGAGTGAAGAGCACAATGACCTAACATTCTTTTAAGAATTAGGTAGTCTCATTTCACCCACGCATTTTTTCTTTCTAGGGGATCTCATCTATTTCTGTGGCTTAAACCAGAAGTTCCCTAGAGGGGCAACAGGTTCTACTCCCAACGGGGTGCTACAGGAATCTTCGACGGGGCTTCCATTGTCACAGATTGGTGGCCCTGCTGGACTTCAGTGGTCACTGCCCAAGGATGCTGGTCCCCATAAGCCTGCGAAGGTCCTGAAGAACTAACTGCCTTGGGTCATGGTGAAAAACCTGATTGGAAGTATCTGTGCCTAGAACCTAACATGGTTTCACACAAAAACACAAAATGAGTTTTGGCATAGTTTTAACGTACAACGATTTTTCTAGGAAAGCAATCACTGTGAAAATGGAGAGACAATGACACTTTTTTTCACTGTTTGAAAAAATTACCTGGTATATAATTAGCCAACATGCACTTAGGCCTGCCTGCATTTTTAGTTGTGCCACTGACAGTGATTCAACTGTGGGAGCAAAAATAATATCTTTCATTTTATTTTTCCTTTATGTTATAGTTGGGGGCCATATTGATTTTTGAAATCAATAACCTACATACTAGGTATGTTATGCTATCTTTTTTCCTCTCTAGCTTTTTAAATAAAAAATTTCAAATATATGCACAGTTAAAAGAATTGTACAGTGGACACCCATATATACACACTAGTTTATTCTATCTTGATTTTTAATCAAGATTTTTGTTATGTAGACGGGTCATTAGGTCTGAGAGGATTGGCATAAATCAACAACACTGGTGCTTTGGAGGGTATAACTTTCTAGAATGTAACTCGTACACTATGAACAAATCCAGCTTTTGTACTCATCAGGGTATCAACGAAGACTCCTTAACCCAACACTTGTCAGGTGCCTCTGAGTCCTCTTTCCAACCAGGTCCAGTCCTTGGGCTCTGTCTTGGCCCGCTTATCCCAATTTGCAAGAATCCTGCTAAGTCAGCCTTGGTCTGACCGCCCTCAATATCTGATCACCTTGGCCTACCTTTAGCAAAAATCCTGTTAGGTCGGTTTAGCAAAGAACTGCTCCATCTCTTAGTAATTTTCCATCCACCAGCACTCCCAGTCTAGCTATAAATCCCCATTTTTAAATTTTATTTTATTCAGAGTTGAGCCCAATCTCTCTCCTCTACTACAAAACGCCCCCTGCAATAGCTCTCCTTGAGTAACACCTGCCTTACCCTCTTTAACGAGTGTCCTGAATCACTTTGTCTTTAACAAGGTAGAGCCCGGAGCCCTTTGTTCGATGCTATTCCCTCTCAAAAGGTTCTTTTTACTATCAATTCTACTAAAATCTTGGTGGGGTCCTGGGTTAGCAGGGGAGACTGTTCACTTACAATTGAGAACCGTTTCTAATCTGGTTGCACCTGCATCCCCATCCTCTGCCCCGCCTTCAGCCACACTGGGCTACTTAGAATTCCAGAGCAGGCCTGTGAATTTGTATTCAGTGTTCTTTCCTGGGCCTGGAAAAGCCCCCCTCTCCCTACTTTTCCGCAGGTTGAAATCCTAATCATTCTTCAAGACCTGATTCAACTGTCACCCCCTCTGTAAAACCTGCTCCAACTCTCTAATCAGCAGCAAAGACCTCCCTCTGTGCCCCCCAGCACTCTACCCACACTTGTCCCCGCCGTTTCTGGCCGACCGGGGCGCTTCTGTTTGGGTGTCGGTCCCCGGGACTCGGCTGGGAGGTCCTCAAGGGGAGAGCGGGTGTGTCATTCATCTTTGCATCCCCTGTGCTTATCACCATCCCTCGCATACAGTAGGCTCCAATAAATGCTTCTTGAATTTAGTTTAAAATATAGAGGAATTATGCTGTTACCATAGTGGCAGATTCATGTGTTTTCAAAGCCCAGGCTTGTTTAAACCCATAACAGGTTCTATCCATTAAAAAAAAAAATGTTCTACACACCAGTTCTGACTTAGAGAAATGTGGAAACTATCAAAGAGAATTGATCAGTTTAGAAAATATTTGCGGCCCTTTTGGCCTAGGAGAACAAAACACAATCGATACCATTATTAGAACCAAAGGATTATAAAACAGATATATAGGTTTGGGATTAAAATACTTCAAAAGTATATTCCTGGGATATACACTTCTTGATATGGATGGCTCTTTTTTTATTCACCTGTGCAGCTACCTTTGCATATCTTGGCATTTTGGCACATCATAGGTGCCCGATTTTGTTTTGGATTGAATGATATGTGTGTGGGAGTCACATTTTATAATTTTATATTGAGTAGTACAAAGAAAAATTCTGTTACCTCATCGTGTGTCTTGCAGTAAAAACTTTTAATAGATCCAGAGAAATCATCCTTGTGCATTGACTAGAACCATTTGCAAAACAATGAGTAATTGAAATGCAGCTGGGCACAGACAGGGCTGCGGAGGCCAGCCTCAGGGCTGAGCTCACTCTGACCACAGTCAGTCCTCCTCCTCATCGAATAATACCTGCCATCACCATGGCTCTAATGTCAGCATCGGTTTGGTATTCAAAAGGGTCTGTGGAGTGTGTTTGGTACCAACAAGGGGAGTTCTTTCACTTAAATGAAAGCATCTCTAGACTTTCTCATCAATCAAAAGAAGACAGGTCATCAGATGTTTGTGGGTCAACAAATGTTCAGAAAAGACATTATTTTCAAGTGCTTTTTTTTGTCATTGTGAAGGTTCACCTACTCCAGCTACAGGTTTAACAGGGGAGCAAAATAGTGATACCGTTTCCTTATCCTAAAACATGAGAGAGAAGAAAATACTTATGTTGGCCAGTAGGAAAGTTGGAGAGACATTTGGTTTGCAGATATATGGTCTCAAATTGCCTGTAAGCTGAATTTTTGAAAACAAGTATGTCTGCCTTTTTCAAAGAAGACTAGAATGTATCCATAATAGGCAGTCGTCAGAAAACATTATATAATAGAGGAATTTCTCCACGTTAATTTTCTAGGTTAAATGAGAAACCTCAGAAATTTAGAGAAGTATATAAATAGGTGCTAACTGTATTTGATGAGATTATTATGTCGTTAAAATCTCCCTCCTCTCTGTAAGTTCAAAAAAAGACCTTGCAACACTCTAGGATAGTTTGAGCATTTTGTTCGCTGTGTTATAGGAAGCTGCCTGGGAAGAAATAGCTCTTTCATGTCTTTCTGCCAAGACTTCATATGGTTCAAAGAGCCTGTTCTTTTCAATGCCAAGGTGTTGTTTTCCTCATTTTGAAAATATTAAAAACAAAGAGTGACCCTTTCTCAGAGAGAATCTGCTGCATGACGTGCGGAGCACTGGCACCGATTGGCCGTGAAAGCCAGTTACCATTTGGATATGTGTGAGAAATGCTGCTTCTCTTTGAATTAGAAAAGTCTCCCAGGCTTGGGTGGTTAAATTCTCTAAATGCATGAAATATACTTACATTCTGGAAGTCATTAATTTCAATTGCTTCTTCAGCTCCACTTCCCATTTTGAAGGTCTCCAAGTTGTTCCCAGCATCTATTTCCATGGACCCATCTTGTAGTTTCCCGTTGATACTCATGGTGTAATGGACATTGTAAATCTGGACGTGAACATAAGAGCAGTGACGCTTTCCTTTGAGAGCAATTCGGGGACTACCTTTCGACATGCAGTGTATAAAGTAACTTTCATATTTGTCAGAGATACACTGATTCATTCTTGAGAGTAATATATTGTTATATGAGAACTTCATCCACATACCAATCACTTAATACAATGATTTCTTTAAAAGTACCTTAAAAATAAAAGTAAAACCTGTGATAATTTCTGATACTAATGCAAATAGCTCAGTTATTCTCAGTCCTGGCTGTGTACAGAAGCATCTGAGTAGAATCTTCAGCTACCATGACTGGATTTCCAATCAAATCAGAACCTACAAGTTTGGGGCTTGGGCATAGATCTTTGTTTTTTTTTTTAAAGGACCATTCTACTATGTAGCTGGAGTTCAGACCTGTTGATGGGTAAGTGGAAATCGACAAGGCAGAGGGTTAACCGGGCTATTAACTGAACAAGCTTGCAGAGGCACCTCAATTTGAAAGGTTTTAAAAACATTTTGGTTAAGATTTGGCATGGAATGTGGTATACAATAAGGACTGCAGACAGGGCTGGGATTTGCCTGACACAGAGCAGCGTTTGCAGAGAGCAAGGTCAATGTGCACATCTGCTTCAGCTCAAAGCGGGAGTTACTCACTTTAATGACTCTATGGGAATGGCATGGGGTCGTAGGGCATTTTGTTATAAGATGTGTAGGGTGAGAAGGGAGGGAGATTTGGCACTGTAGATGGGCACTGGTCCAGGAATCAGAAAGACAGGTGGCCATACCACTTATCCCTGCATCTTGGGAGTGGCCTTGAGTGTAAAATGAAGAAGGTGGACCTCATAGATAGTTTTTCATTTATGTCTTTAAAGAATGAGGTGGCTCAGAGGGGAGGGTGGCAGGGCAGGTGGGGCTGTGAGTCTCCCCTCTCCCGTCCACCTACAATTTAAGCAGAGTCGCTAGGCTTCTGTTTCAAATACTGTATTTCTGAGTAAAATCTTAAGAAAAATTCTGCCATTATATATATATTTTTAAAAGTTTACCACTAAATTAGATGTCCGAAGCACTCTCTTGGCTTAGACATCTTGCTGGTGCACTAGTTCAAAAAATAGTGCACACAGGGCTCCCGCTCAGGGTGCCGCCGCCCTGCTCGAACTTTCTCTGAGTTGTGGTGTATAGGTGGGCTTCTTTCCTTCTTTTCTTGCTTTTTCTGACTTAGAAGCATATATGTATATCTTATATGTAATATATCTCATATGGTATATAATATATAAATTCTTTAAAGGGGAACGAGTGAGAACCGATGACAGACATTTACTACTTAGTGTCAGGACAGTAGGTCAGAACCACAAATAGCCCAGATTCAATTCAACTCTGATTTTCTCCCTCATTATGAAGAAGGCGACATGGACAAATACTGGATGAGGATCTGTTGTTATTGGATCATTACTTGTAGAAAACTCATTATTACAAGAGCCACAAGGCATGATTTTAGTTCATCAGTGGAGATGTAGAAATGGCTTTGCTAGCCAGTACCCTTTCAGGCCCCGGCTTTCATTCAGTGGAACAGAAGAAGATGACCCGCATGCGAGCTCAGCTCCACCATGTCTCCGTGCCCCTCCTTCCCTCCTGCAGAACTTCAATTCCTGCAGTGCAGGAGCTCCTCAAGCTAGCCTGAGCCCAAGATCCACCTCTAGGCGTTCTGATTTAGGGCTGGAGCAGAGCCCACCAACCTGGTTTCACTTTTCGACCCAGGTGGTCTGCATGCTCAGCCCAGTTCGGGAAACCTGTTTTCTTTGGCTGGGCCAGTGGTTTCTACAGGTGAGGTTTAGAGAGCAGACTCTGTTTTGTCCCTGAGCTCCCAGAGCAGCTCCTATTCACGTGGGTTAATTATGACCACCAACAACAGGAGCTTGGCAGACGGCACTCGCCTGAGTTCCTGCTGGCTCAGCGTCCTTCGCTCAGGCTACAAGAGGCTCTTTTTTTGGAAAGCATAAGCTTTCACCAGGGAAGCAAGGCAAAATTTAAGAAATTAACGGTTTCTACCTTTTTAGCAGGTCTAAAGCAGACAAGATTGTGACACTAGAAGAATGGCTTATGGTCCTAATTTCACTTTCCTTCGCTACCACCTGTTGTCACCTTTCTCCCAGCAAAAGCTCCCTGACTACGTATGGGTATTGCATCCTTTCTACGGGAGCTCCATCCTGTCTTTTATAAGCAGTGCACAGCCTGCGTGGGCAGTAGTGGGAGGTCTGCGCCCTCCTGAAGTGATGGGGGCAGTGGTGGTAAACAGGCTGAAATGATTTCCAAAGTACTGGGCCCCGAGCTCAGAAGGAGGCTGGGCTGATGGAGCAGTAATCACATTATTTCCTCTAAAGCGATAGAGCTGCTGGCACCTAAGGCTATTTCTAGCCAAGTACAGTGAAGTTATTATTTGCCAGAATTCTGCTCAATAGGGTGCCTTTTACAGCCAAGGATTTTTGCTAATGAGTTTCTAATAAAGCCTAGATTCTCTAAGATTAGTTACATAATGTTTAGGACAATGTCTAGAAAAATCAGTCTGAGAAGGAAGGCCCCCAGCAATGATCTCATCCCCTATCCCACAGGGGAAGGTTGTCAGTTATCTCATATTGGTGAGAATTTCCCATATTTCAGTGCCTTGTTCCATGTACAATAATGTGGCTGAAACATGGCCTCAATATTTGAGCCCAGTCACTTGTCCCTAGTTATTAGCATTTGGATGCTTCGTAGTCCTCCAGCTGACTTCAAGTAAACCTCTCAGGGGATTTACCCATATGGAAGGGACAGGAGGTGAATAACAGCTGGTTAAGTCAATACAGAGGAGCAGAGGCACGGATAATCCCCATAGAGTGGGTCCATTTGGCTGGGGATACCTCTCTGTTTGACAGAGACTTACGTGCTTTGATTATGTTTTGTTTGGGCTACTTAGACTTGTATTCAGGAAAGGCAGACCTGTGCATGTGCTGGGCATAGGTGGTGCTGAATTTGCTCTATCTAGTATTTTATGATTTGTTTGACAGACTTAAGTAATATGGGTCAGCACTGAATATTTTGGGAGTTAAAAAAAAACAACTACCACAGTGTTCTTCATTCTCCTTCCTATATAGGAAATGGCAATAACTTTGATTGTTGGCAATAAAATGTGATTCACTATTCCGCCATATTCTTAGAATTTAATACTGCTTTCTTGAACCAGTTAACCAACCGTCTTGTGGGAAAGTAAAAGATATGAAAAAAGAAAGGCCGGCTATTCAGTATGATCTTTCAATCCCTCTTTTCAGAAGTTTGTCAGTTAGCTGTGTTTGCCTTGAATAACTAAAGGCCAAATGGTATTTATTTTAATATATATCATGACCAAAATCTTACCCCCCCCCAAAAAAAGAAAAGCAAAGCTATTTTTATCCCCAAGTGACCTGTAGCATTGAGGTTTTGTCATCTAAAAGATAGCATTCACATTCAATTACCATACAATTTCCCAAGGGATGACAATCTAAACTCTGCTATTAATGGAGATGTAGATATTGAAACTGTTCCCATGTTCAGTTACTGCTTTCAAATATGAGCATCTGGCCCGGCTTCTATATTTAAAATACAAATATATTAAGGCACTTTTCAAATATACACAATATACTGTGCAATCCTGATCTTACAAATCGGTGCTTGTAAATTTGATGTAGTCTCTAAAACGGATTCAACACTAAATGGCATGCTTATCTACATGAAGCATTTGGGTTAAAAATACAAATTAGGGAATGACTGCAGAAGATGTTATATGTAAAATAGCTGAATTGCTTTCAGCACCATTTTCTCTAAGTACTGGCGTTCGCTCATGTTTTGAATTTCATGGTGGTGGTGGTGGGGGGGCGGACAGCAGCCGCAGATCCTTTGACGGTAGTGATTAAGAAACAGCCCTTTGTGTATATCCCAGAGATGGAATTCTTTTCCATTGGTCTAAATAAGCTTACGCCAGGCCTAGCAATGGTCATCAAGATAAAATTTCCCCCTTTCCATAGGTGAACAAAATTCAGAGTATTTAGAGAGCACACTGGAATCCTGCCCAGCCGGGTTAGAAGCTCTTTTTATACTCCTTGAGGGCCCATAGAGCTTTACAATAAATGGTTGCAAAGAAAGAAAGTAGGGCAGGTTAGTGAAACATTTACCATTAAATCACATGCGACTAGGCCAGAATGGATTTTAGAGAGATTTGCCACTTTTAAGGAAGTTACCTACCCCTTTCCCCCGTAGAGCAGGAGGAAAAAGAGCATTGCTGAATAGATCACTTGCAAAAAAATAAGCAAACAAAAAGTCTTGGAAGGTTAAATTCCTTCCCAACACTGGATGTAGATATTTTTTCACTATCTTTGTCGCAGGTTCTTAAATTCACAGCCTTTCTCAGCCGAGAGAGGGCCTAGAGTTCATTTAGTTCCATTTCTTCCCGGAGAATGAGTAAACTGAGGCTAGAGAGGTGACAACACTTATCCAAGGTCACACAACTGCTCAGGGGAAGCAGCCGGCTGAGATCTTCCGAAATGGGCTTTCCTTGAACCCTCCACTGCATTTTCCCTCTACTTTACTGCTCTACGTTTTAATATTGTCCCTTAAAACCCTGATTTGCTTTTCTACAGAGTGTCCTGTAAGCCAAAAGCAGCGCAGCGGAGTCTGAAGGAAGAAAGCGGAAGGTGCTCCGGGAGGCCCCCAGGGGAGGCAGATGCTGGGGCGGGACCGCCCGCCAGCAGCCCAGACCGTCCCCCGCGCGCAGTCTAGCGCTCTGGCTCCACCTAGTGGGCAACATGCGGGTGACAGGGAGGGCCCCACGTACCAGGTGCGCCTCTGGGTCCTGTGCACCTCGCCGCCCAGCGCACCCTCCCTGGACTTACCTGATTGTCACTCCCCTTCCAGAAATAGAAGGCCCCGATGGCCCCGAAGAGCAGCAGCATTGCCCCTGAAATGAGGACCACAGCTCCGACCTTGAGCAGCCTTGCGGGGCCGGAGGGCTTCACGGTCACTGTGGCGTACGCCTGCGGGCGGGGACCGGAGGGGACGGGTCACGTCTGCGCCGCCCGCACCCTGCGACCCCTGCGCAGCGCCCCAGGGACTAGGGGTGGGGATGGGAAAAGGCTCGCCCTCAGTTCCTTTGGGCGCATCCTTTCGCCGCGCTCCCTCTCGTGGGTCCCTGGCACTCAAGCGCGGATGTGTTTTTCACGGTACTCCGTTGATCTGCACTCCCCGCCGGCCACCGGAGCCCCCTCCTGACTCCCTTTCCACCATCTCCTTCACACCCGTCTGTGGATCTGGTGGTTCCTGCACACGAACATGCGTGGGGCAGCGCCCTCCACATTTGGGTGCCCCTATTTGCTCTCACCTCCCACATTCGGTGGCATAACCCCCTGACGCAGGATAGTGGATCCAGGCCCTTACTCGAAGCCCCCCTGCGTGTGGACTAACCCGGCAGCTGGACTGGGGATCCCGGGGGGTACTCACCCGGGGACTGCAAAACTCGACGTCGTCAGGCCCTACCAGGGCGATAGGAACTTTGTCAGAGGTCTCTGTCATGGCTGCGGCCAAAGGAGCAAGCCACTGCGAGGCTCGGCGCACGCCCTAGGTTCTGTCTTGCTGCCTCGACGTGCAGGGCTTTTCACCTCCTCACAAGCCCTTACACACGGCGCCCTGCTCCGCCTGGGCCAGCCCAGCGGTCCCCACCCCTTCCAGAGCCTCACCTCTCTCCTCCCTTTCCTCTCCAGCCCCGAGCGGCAGCGTGAGCTTGTCCGACACTCAGGACACACCTTCTCTCTTTCTTGTCTACCGACCACCCCCTCTTCCCGCACCCCCCCACCACCACCGCGAAAAAAACATTCTGGCAAGCCCGAATGTGTCCCCGGTGGGAGTCGGGCTGAGGTGGGTGGGTAGACCAGGATGCTGAGTCCTGCGATCCCAAGAAATGCCAAACTGCCAGGACTCTTTCTATCATCCAAGGATCTCTTAAAATGTCAGAGGACTCTGCTGTGACACCTGGCTGGAGGCCCATTTCCTGCAGTTTCTTTCTCGGGGATCTGGTGGAACAGGACAGAGAGGAGAGCAGGGTCGTGCCTGTGGACAGGGACATTGGCAAAGTTTGTCAGGTTTATGCCAGCCTGGAACTGCTGGATGGCCGGTGGGACTAGAACATCTTAGAGATGGCCCCTTGTCACCAGTTTTTCTAGGAGGCTTAGGAGGAGGGTCCAGCTGCAGCAAAAATGAGAGCCAAGCAGAAAGGGCTGGAGGAAAGGACTTGGGGAGACCAGAATAAGAGTGCATTCTGGTTGGCTCAGTTAAGCAACAAAAAACAATGGCAGCACCCTGCACCCCGACACTGATGTGTCCAACAGAATAACTAGGACATATACATATTTACACACACATTTTTATGTTGTTCTGGCTGGACTAACTAATAATCCAATTACCATGAGGCAGAGTAACAGGAGCAAATAACCAAGTTTTTAATGTATGTACATATGGGGTTTCCATAAGCATACTAGACCCAAAGACAGATGGGCAGTTGAGGCTAATATGCCATCTTGAGCTAAAGATGTGGGTGGGTAGGGTGGGTGGGGGTGATGTCGTGGTTTGTGACTTCAAAGGGCAGGAAGACAATTCACATGAAGATGGAAAATTAAATATTTGGTAAATACACGTTTGCTGTGCCATCTTGAACAATGGGCACAGAGAGGACTTAATCAAAAGTGTCTGGTGAGGTTCCTCCCTGTCTATCACACTAGTTCATATTAAACTATAGTTATTTATGTTCGTATTGCCCTTACTGAGGCAGGTCCTTTATCTAAATTTTTTTAGGCTGCTGGGGGAAGATCAAAGGTTTTTCCTGAGTCTTTTGTTTCTTGAAAATAACCAGCTTAAAACAATCAATATCCCAAAAGACATATTTTGGGCTGGCAAATTCTGCTCCCCCTCAAACTCTAGGAGAATGGCAGGAACCCAGTGGAGATGGGAAAGTTGAGAGAAGCAGTTTTGAGAGAGCAGATCTGATAAGACTGATTTTAGACATGTGGAACTTGAAGTACAGGATGAAAAAGTAGGGGGCAGGGCACCCTGAACCTCCCTTGAATTCAGACATGGTGACACTAGTCTGCACCTGCCACTAGACATAAGGTGCTGGGAGCCCCCAGTAAGGGGTGGTCCCCAAGGCACTGCTGGGGCAGAGTTCAAGGACCTCCTTTCCCAAGGGCACTTGTCACAGGAATTTCAGGAGTAAAAGCAGTCACAGTCATAGAAGTTGGTAGATGATCCAAGATAAAGTCATGATGTAAGAAAAAAAGGAAAGCATGGGAAGGGTGGGTCAGTGGCATCGAATGCTGGCAAAACGGAAGGGAGGGTGGTTGTTGGGTTTCATGATCAGGAGGGACCACGACAGCAATTCCATTTGCTTTATTGGGCACAGAAGACATATTGCAAAGATATAGAGTGACTAAAATATTTACAGCTCATATCCCAGTCAAGGAACTAGTTTTCTTATATGGAGAGTTCTTAGGAATCCTTAAAAGATCAACAGTGTAATGGAAAATTGGACAAAGGACGGGAACAGACAACTCATAGGAGAAATTCAAATGACTCTTAAACATAAGAAAGATGTTTGACTCTATGTATTAAAAATGCAAATTAAAAGGATTCTTTTTCACCTACTAGACTGGCAAAAATAAAAACACTTGTTAAAACAATCTATTGGAGGGTAAAAAGGGAAAGCAGGTCCTCCCATACGTTGCTGTGGGTGGTTAAATTGGTATAAATTTTATGAAGAGCAGCTTAATTCCAAAATGCAAATGCAATTTTATTTCTGTGGATTCAGCCCACAGGTGCACTCAAAGGGATGGAAAAGTCCTATATGTGCAAGGATACTCACTGCAGCATGATTGTTAGAACAAAGGGCTAGAAACACATTCAGTGTCTACAGCAGAGGATTTATGGTGCGTCCTCACAGAGGGCTCTTGGCAGCCATTTAAAAGCATGAAGCTGCTTTGGATAGACTCATGTAGAGGTCTCTAAGATGTTTTAAGTGAAAAGAAAAAAAAAACCCAAGGGTAGAAAAGTACATAAATGCCTCCATTTGTGTAAAAATATATATAAACAAGAATATATGTATGCGTATGCTCCCCGGAAAGATATACAAGATGATGTAGCAGGGGTTGTCTCTGAGGAGGCTTGGGCACACCGATGGAAGGAAGATGCTTTACTGTGTACCTTTTGGAGCGTTTTGAATTCTATATTGTGAACATGATTAACTGTTAAAAAATGAGGGAATTAAAATAATATCAGTGGGTGAAGGCTACAAATGGAGAAAGTTCTCTCAAGAACTTTGTCTTGAGGCGAAGGAGAATATAAGGAGTAAGTAAGGGAGTTGGAGGATCAAGGAGGATACCCCTCCGCCCCCACCACCCCAGGTTGGAAAGATGTTTGAAAGCTAAAGGGAGAGGGACAGGGACAACGGATTGGAAAGCGGGGAGATGGGTTCGGAGCAAGCAGGAAGATAAACCTTGAGAAGGAGAGAGGGCCTAGAGGGAGTGAATGAGGATGTGGATGCTTTGGGGCACAGGGACTCTGAAGGGAGGGGCACTGAAGGGAGGCTGAAGAGTGGTGAGGGGCGGTGCAGGACTCTGCCTCATTCATACAACAAATAATAAATGCACGGTGTGGCAGACAGAGTATAGAAAGAAACCGATGGGGGCACAAGGGGTGGCTGTGGGCAGGGAGACAGGTTGCATTCTCTGAGCACATTTTCCAACTGTGACTTATTTTCAACAATTTTAAGGTGATATGATGGGGCATGGTCCCTGCTCTGGAGGAGCTAACGGAATAGTGGGAAAAAAAAATCTCAAAATAATAGTGTCACTCCACCTGTGATAAAAGATGAGAGGAAAAGTACAGGGTATCCTAAGGTAATGGGACATCTAATCTACACTGGGCAGGGAAGGACTCAGCAGCTGAGAACTGAAAGAACAGGAGATGAGTGTAGGGGTGCGGGAAATATGGAGGGACAGTGTGTTAGAAGGCCCCGAGGTGGAAAAGAGTTTGCCATTTGAAGGAGTAAGAGGCGGCTGGGTTGTAGGGAACTGCAGGAAGAATGGCAAGAGATGAGACGCAGGGAGGCAGTTATCTCTGCACACGAGGTCCCTAGGCCAGTTTAAGGATTAAAAAATGTTTCCTCTTAGTATTAGAACGACATTAAGAGGTTTGATGTAGCGGAATGGCATGATCGGGTCTGCACTATAAAAACATTATTTTGGCCACTGTGGGGTAAAATGATAAAATTGAAGGGGGCAGGAAGGAAAGGGGTAGATTTTTAGGAGGCTCTCGGTGGTCCAGGTGAGAAGATGGATGTTAGCTGAACCTACTGCGGCAGCCACTTCACAATACACGTAAATGACGCTGTCCTGTGGTGTGCGTTAAACTTATGCAGCTGCGTACGTTGATTATTTCTCGATAAACTGGAAGAGAGAGAGACAGAGAGAGAGAGGGAGAGAGAGAGAGAGAGAGAGAGAGATGATCCCAGTATCACTAACACGCAGTTCTTCCATTCAGGCAGCTGGAGTCTTTCTAGAGCTTTCTGATGGTGACATTAATTCCCACAACCTGGGAGACCGAGAGGGCACTGATGTAAGCCTGTCCCAGGCAATCAGTTTTCTGTGCATTTTCCCAGATCCCCACATCCCATGTTCACGGACTGGCTCACGGGTTCTGTTTGCTTTTCCTTTCCCACTTCCTGCTGTCCAGCCAGTGTGGAGTTTGTGCAAAGAATGTTTTTGTATTAGAAAAATGACAAACATTGCACTGGTGGTAGATATACTCTGGAAAAAAAAAATCACATTCCAATGCTAAATACCAGGCATTTGTTTGTTATCTGCCTTTTGGGGTTACCAAAGCAGGGTTTCTTCCCTTTGGTTTAGCTAATTTTGAGTCTCTTAAATTTATGTCAGTCCACATAGATAGATAATTTTTAAGCTATCTTTAACCACTTATCCCTAAGCTGCCTCCTTCTCCTCTAATGCCAAAGGATAGAGAAAGCCCCCAGAGGGCAACGGTAGGGAACCGTGTGTAAATAATTGGAGCTGTAGCCTGCCCCTGCCCCCTCTATTTGGCTGCTTCTTGGCTTGTTGGCTACCTCTTACCCTTCCTGTCTCAAGAGCTGAACCCTGTCAACAGGGTTGTACGTGGCGGTGGTCCCTGAGATAACACAAGAATGTCCTTGCTGTCTGCCTACCTCCTCTAACCTTGCTCCTCCGCACTATCATGAAATTAACTTTTTAAAAATGCAACTCACATCCCCTCACACATCTGCCTAAGACCCTGCAGTGACATTAGAGTCAAGTCCAGACTCCTCCAAAGCACACATGACATTCTGACCACTTCCCAAGTTGCCTCTTTGCTTCTTTATTTGTCTGTTTTCCCCACCAGACTGTCATGTAAGTTTCTGGGAGGTCAGGACTGCGTCTTATTCACTGTTTTTCACTGGACAGATGCATAATTAATTAATAAATCAAAAGCAGTGCAAGGGCCATTAAAAACATCTGCCCGGTCATACTTTAGAAAAACTGCCTGGAAAGGCTCATGTTCCTTGGGAATTGCCTTTGCAGAATTATGAACGGCCAGTCACTTTATGGGATGAGCTACTCATCTGCTCAGTGACCATCATTTTTAGCTAAAAATCAGAACTCATGGCTTGACAGAGGATTTTTGCCTTGCTCAAAGATAGTCTGAGAAATGCAGTTTGGATTCTGACTACTGGAGTACTTTAATGATTTACAGAGATAATGACATAGGAAATGAAGTATTAGAACTAGTCCAGGAAATCCAGGACCTATGATCACAGATTATAGGATCAAAGAGTAGTTGGCATCTAAACTGACCTTTCGTGAAGTTACTTTGTGAATTTCTAATTCCTCTTACAAGGCAGCAAGACTTGCTGGGGCCCGTCTTCCATATTTGGATGCTTCCAATGTTCAGTATGGTGTTTTGAACATAGTGGGTCCTTGGTTAATGTTTATTGAATGGTTGAATAGGGACTAAGTTGTGTCCTCTGTGTTGCACATGATTGCTTAAGGGAATGGAGGCAAATATTCAAGGACTTCTAGGCACTATCACAACAGAGCAATTACCACCTATCCTATTCATTGGGTTTTGTCCTGGGTTTCCCCCTCAGAGAATAGCTCACCCAATTAATAGTTTATTCAAAATGACTATAACTATAACACATCTTGCCTTGGAATCACTAAGGCGAATGGCCCAAGCTGACAATTTTCAAGTCACATCTTTAAGGACTTTTATGCCTCTCTCCATCCATATGCATCCAGATACCACTTTTTGTCAATTGTGGGGAATCCCTTCCAAGAACAGGACGGCGGAAATGCGTAGGAAAAGCTAACTGAATTCTCTTTGCAGAAAGTAATAAATATAGGCACGGAGAGAAGTGAAGATGGGGGCATTCTGAAGGATCATTGGACCTGCCTCTCCTTATCATTGCTGAGCAGCTATTGCATGTCGACCCACAGTGGGCACAGTAAGTGGGTAGATCCCTGCACAGCAAGTTAATCCATATGCAAACAGAGTGACCCCAATTGCTTTGCAATAGAGAGCCACATGGCCCGTGCCCTTAAAATACATCATTTGGGCACCTGCCAGCTGGCTGATTTATCCCAGCTGGCCAGAGACAGCCCTGAGATCATCAGTGCTTTTGTTAATTGAGAGAGGGGCAGAGGAATCAAGATATTCCTGGGCACCAAGCATTCATTAGCCACCTGGCCTCCCCAAATTGTGATACTGCCATGATTTTTCCAGTGCATCAACTGAAATTTTAATACTTGGAGTGTATTAATAACTTGGAACATATCATTTCCTAAATAAGCAATGCCCTTCTGAACTCACTGGAGAAGGGAGCCCAGAGAATGGTTAAATGACACAGATAAAATGGTTAATGGCTGTCATCTCCAATTAGCAGTGTGGGGGTGACCCTGGAAGTTCTATCCACGACAGCAAATACAAACAGATGTGATGTATGAATGAACCTCTGAATTAACGCCCTGGATTTCTATGCATTTGTTCTATTCATACAGTGTCTTAACAGGACCAGCTCCAGGAAAAAGGGTGAAACAGGTGATATTAGCAGCTAAGGATTCTAGAGCATTTGTTCTGTACAACCACTGGGCCATCTAGATTATACCACTCACTCCTCAGAGCAACCTCATGGGACACTGCTCTGTTCCACAGGGACCTACACTTCACAAGGACCGGGGCTCGGCCTGTCTTATTCACCTTTTTATCTTCAGCACCTGAAACAGTTCCTGGCACACACTAGCGACTGACTCAATTATGCATTTGGTGAATGAATGAATGACTCTTCATTTTTGAGAAGGCAGTTGAGGTGTGGCAAAGCTGCTAACTTGTCCAAGCTGTTCAGTTCTGGAAAGCGACAGAGTCAAGTTTCTAGGACTGAATGTTGGGTTCTTCTCACGCCAGTTTATACGTCGAAGCCCCGCCCTCCAGTGTGATGATGTGTGAAGGTAGAGCCTTTGGGAGGTAATCAGGTTTACATGAGGTTATAAGGGTGGGGTCCCCTGTAATGGGATTAGTGTCCTTATAAAAGAGGAAGAGAGACCAGAACTCTCTCTTTCTACCACATGAGAACACAGTGGGAAAGTGGCCATCTGCAAGCCATGGCATAGGTCTTATCAGGGACCAGGTCTGCCAGCACTTTGATCTTGGACTTCCCAGTTTCCAGAACTGTGAAAAATGAATGTCTGTTGGTTAATCCACCAGTCTGTGCTATTTTGTTATGGCAGTCAAGCTCACTAAGACAACCCCGAGGTACCCTCATCGAAATTTATCTATCCCGTGTCCCATTCATTTAGCTCTGCTTTTTACCACTCAGGAACAACTGGAGATGTGATCAGCTTCCTGCCTCCCTTTCTGCTCCCACCAACCCCTCCAGCGCCCGTGTAGTGCATCAGAGTTTACAAAGAGAGCTCACCTCCGTGATTTCACATGGTCCTCAAAACCAACTTGTGAAACAGGCAAGACAGTCATTATTATCCACATTTTACGGATAAATAAATTGAGGCTTGGCAAGGTCAAGCGACTTACCATGACCACACAGCCAGGACCAGGCCTCCACTCTCTGACTCCCTACCCCAGTAGCCTTCCCTCAGTACCACATTGTGGATAATGTCATAATGTGTCATTCCTTCAGGAGTAGGTCACCTTGTAACTGGAGCCTGATGGAGAGGTAGGATGCCAACTTCAAGAATGATTCGCGTGTGGTAGCATTTCTGGTAGGTGAGCACAGGGAGTTTGGAGTACCTCAAATGACTCCAAGTTGGCAGATGTCTATCTTTCCTACACTTAAGCCTGGGGCAGGGTCATTTTTCTGAAAATCTTCAGAGACCTGGCAAATAAATGCACTTGTGTAATCCATACACCTAATTGATCTTCAAGCCCTGACCATTGTAAGAAATGTCACCTGCATTTGCCCCCTTCCTACAATTCCTACTCCACCGGTCATATAGTCCTCAGAACCTCACTTTGTCCTGCCTGGACTACTGCCGGGATCTCCTAACTGGATCTCTGCTACTCCTTTACCACGTCCCACACTGGGGCCAAAGTGATCTATCTGAATAGCATATCCAGTGACCCCAACCTCCTGCTTAAAAACCCATGTTTGAAGAGCTTTAGGGAATTGAATGTGACAGACTTAAAAAACGGAAAAATAACCAAAGAACAAAAACCCAGAAAAAAACAAAAAAATACAAAAAGAAAACTTTCTTTGAAAAGAGAGACTTGAAAATTTATTTTACCCTTTTAAAAAACTTTACTTGAATTCAAAAGGAGAGGACAATGGAGGTTTTGTGTTCAGTACCATCCAGCTCTCATCCTATGCGATTCTCCCTTTGGCTGGTTCATTTGTAATGTTATAAAGCTGTAATTGTAAGTACAGCACCCCCCGCCCCCACCAAAAAAAACCCCTCAAAAACTACTTTTTACTTTTTTTAGAAAGTAATCTCATTGACAGCAGAAGTTTAATCTATGTGTGATACGAAGTTGGTAGACACTTAAATACTAAGCAATGTGTGAAAGAAAAACTACACCTGATGTTAATTCTGCCAAGGACTTGGATTTTTTGTAGGTCATAAAATTCAAGACAGAATCCATTTGCATTGACTTTATTTTTTTAAAGAGTATACCGATATTCGACTCCAAGGAAATAATCAGAAATGATCCTAACGAAGGAGGAAAGTCAATAAAAATGAAGATGATCATTGTGGAGTAATTTATAATAAAGAAAAACTAGAAACAACTTAAGAGTGAGTATTTAAGTAAATTACGTTGTGTCAATTTGATGGACTATCATACAGTCGCTAACAATTATAATCATGCAGACTGTGTAGCAAAAGAAAATGCTTATGACATAATGTTAAGCACCCAAAGCAGAATAGCAAATTGCACAGATACTTGATTACAACTCTAGAAATCATGTTTACATGTGGGCAAGGACTAGCAGGAAGCAAGAAAAGGAAAACAGATGATTAGTTCGGCTGGCGGGATTGTTAAGAAATTTCTCTTCTTTCTGAATGTCTGTTATATTTTTCATGTCGTTTGTACAGTTTAAAAGGATGCCATTCAGCCCTTTTGGGGACCATTTTTGAGACCATTCGTCCCAGGAAGGCACATCAACAACAACGAGGACAGCAATTCCTGATTACACCTTAGGCTGTCTCTCCTGGGCGCCTGGCGCTGCTGGTGGGAATACTCCGATCCAACCTGAGAACAGCTGTTTGCACAGTTGTTCCCAAATAGAACATTGCTGCAGAACCCCAAACACGGGAGGGTTTTTATATATAAATGTGATCCACAACCATTTACCACATTTTTTTTAATTAAAAAAAAACACCCCAAAACAAAAACCTCAAGCACAGGCTGAGAAGCTGTTTAGCTGGACTGTTGTAGAGGGAGCCACTGATCGGGGTAGAATTCGGTCTAGATGATCTCGAGGACCTGCCGAATCTACGAGCCTCACCCAGGATCTATGTGGCCTTTGTACACACAGGGTTGAGGCTCTTGCTTGTTCACAGTCCTCTCCTGCTCTAGGCAGATGCGGTGTTTGGTTTAGGGAACAGCACACGAAAATGCATCAGTCAAATCCCTGTTCTCCCACTGACAAGCTTTGTGACTGTGGATGAGTCACTTTTTATCTCTCTGAACCTCAGTTCAGTCATTGGTAAGACTGGGACTTGAAAACCTATCGCCGCAGGTTGTTGAGAGGCTGGAAATGAGCGGGCACACAGTAGGTGTCGAATTAAAGTGAAGCCAGATTGGGAGGGAAATGGAGGCACGCGATAGTGACAGACTGAAGCCAGCAGGTAGCCTTAACACATGGAAGCATAGGGAAAGGGGTTCTTTCAAAAACTTTATTTATTTATTTGTTAGTTAAAGTTGACGTACAATATTATATTATTTTCAGTCAGGGATTTAAAGGAACATATCGAGTGCATGAGAAACAGGAAACTGTTGATAACATATGCTGCAACACAGGGAAAAGCTGGGTTGCTGCCAATTTATAGATGCGAAAATACTATTTCGTCTGGGAGCAGCTGTAGCAAAAACAAATATGAGCAATCAAGAGGCTCCTGACTTTTTATTTAATTGCAAAAAATCAAATGCATAATTTGAGAATCACCATAGGCACCTGCTCTACCTTCCCTTTCTAAGTCAAGATCCAGTCTGCAGGAACTAGCCCAGCCTTTCGTGCTGCATGCAAAGGGAAGTTTCCCTAACAAACTGGCTTCCCAGGAAACTATGTTCTAAGTTCCCAGTAGTTCACTTGGGACCAAGGTTTCTATTGACCTGGAGATTCAGAATTACTTTAAAGATCATCTTTATAATTATATACAAATTTGATAAACTGAAACAGAAAAGCTTTGGACTTAAGCAACCCAAACTTAAATTTTTCTTTTCTCATCCCTATCTTTGCTTTATTTAGAAAAATAAAAATATTGAGTGGAAAAGCAGTACTTATTATTTTGCATAAAACATAATAAGCAATAAGCCATTTTGATTTCTCAAAAGGGCACCCCGAATGCACAAGAAACTTCTAATATTTCAGGAATGTGGAAACTAAACTAATGGACATCTTGTATGAAAAGATTAAATACAGCGTATAGTATACTCAGAGTCAACACAAAATCCACTGGGCATTTATGGCATCTGAAGATTAATCTTATGAAACCTACTGAGCCAAGTTTTGTGCTGAAGCCAGATCTGTGAGAGGGCTGGACAGAGGCTCTATTCAGAGCCCTGGGGGATTTGTGTTGGAAAGAGTGTGCAGATTTTCTGACAACCTTGTCTTTCAATTCAGATGAATGAAGCACTATTGTTTGGTCATGAGGAACTTTAATAAAAAAAGTTGTCACCAAAGCTCTTTCTCATTGGGTACAAGTGTGTGGAAATGACAGTCTTGAAATTTTGCTTGAAAAATGAAATTATATTAGACGCCAAAATCAATGCCAAAATAAGGTAAGTTTTGAATGAAAAAATGAGCAGTGACAGAATGCCAAGTGAAGACTAATAGCCTCTGGGCTTTGTTAGCAGTTATACTCTTGTCTCCCACTCTAAAGCCTGACTTAGATTACTGTGAAAGGGCACACCGGACAACTGGACATTTTGTAGATGGCCGCTTGAGTGCTGCATTGTTCAATACTACCGTACCTATATCTGCTCATTTCAAGCACATTGGCCTCATTCAGGGATTAGTGACAGCCCAGCAAAGCACATTGCTGTTTTAAAGCCATGGCCTTTTTTGGATGGATCTAAAATGCCAAATATTGTGCCATATATGGACGCGTTAACACTTCTATAGCTTCTCAGGCATCTTCTATATGTAAATTGGCTTAAATTGACTAGTGGGTAGACCGTTGCTTCAGTGTTCACTGAACTGCAAGAATCGACATAGAGCATGAGGACCTAAGGCTCTCAAAGTATCTGGCTCAATAGTTACCAGTCAAGAAGGAAAATAATTTACTTCTCCATCTTTTTCAAGGGCAGATGGTTTAGCAGAAAGTACAATGGATTTGTAGTTAGTAGATCCAGGTTTGAATTCAAGTGGAAAAAGGGTGAGATTTGGAATTTGTGATGTGGGTCTCAGATGGAGCAATGTTAGCAACTGTGGAAACCTCACTGCTCAGAGCCTCAGTTTACTTTTCAGAAATGGTCCTGCTAGTAACGTTACTCTCACATGAGTGTTAGGAGGATTCCATGGGGGTGTGATGTATTTAAAAGTGCATTGTGTCTTGTAAAGTACTGTACTAGTTTAACCATTCTTCTTACTAATTGTGGGACCTTAGGCATATCTCTTTGCTTTCCTGATCTTGGTATCCTTCTTTGTGAAATGGGGAAGGTGATGGCAACTTACCCGCTCCATTAGTGTATCTTAAAGCTCAAAATGAAATGATGTGAAGAAAATTGGGTAAACTGAAAAATACTTCATTATTTTCACAATTTAGAAAAATTAATTTAAAATATTCAGGAGAAATGCCTCAAGTGTTATCCACTTTGGAATGATTTGATGATTTCTATTCCTTGTTGAATGTTGCTATTTGTTTCATTCAATCTGCAGGTGATTTCCAAGAGTCTAATAATCCCTTAAGTAGTCAAGGCATAATTAGAATTTGGTGACTTAAGAAAATAATGTTCTCATGTGAGCACAGAATTGTTTTCAACTACTTCACACGACATCACCTTGTGAAAGCTGGCCCATCATTGTACCTGCCTTTTCTCCTGTGGTAGTTGGTATCTCTGCTGTTTTCTACTCTCTCTATTGTTGGCTTCAGCCATACATGGCTGGTGCATATTGGACAGGAGCCAACCCTAATTTCCTCATGCTCTCTTCACCCTTGGAGATTCAGAAGACATGACCTCTGCTCGAAGCTGGTCATAGCTTATGTAGAATCTTTGTGGTGCAGGAGGAGAGCCTCAGAGACACTATGGAAGCAGACATGCTCGGACACCTGGATGGATAGACAGAACTTAAGAAATTGCATAAATGTGTCTCCTTGAAGAAGGTCCTCTTCGAAGAAAGTCCTCTTCTTGCTGTGCAGCAACACGTAGGCTTTGAGGTTTTTTAATGAGCCTTCAGATGCTTTTTAGAGCCAATGTATGATAGTGTTCCCATATTTCTACTCCCATTTTTTTCTCCTATTTATTTCCTCCACCCTGCACCCCATCCCATCATCTCCCCCAACTTAGTTCATGCCTATGGGTTATACATCTCAGGTCTTTGGCTTCTCAATTTCCTATACTATTCTTAATCACCCCATCTATTTTTTTTTGTTTTGTTTTGTCAACATTTTCCTGCCACCACTTCCCCCAGCCCCATACATCCCCACCTCTCACCCTCAGTCCTTCCCCCATTTGGCTTTGTCGATGGGTCCTTTATGCATGTTCCTTGATGATGTTTCCCCTTCTTTACCCTCATTATCCCCCTCCCCCCTCCCCTCTGGTTACTGTCAGTTTGCTTTTTTTTTCAATGTTGCTGGTTATATTTTGCTTGCTTGTTTATTTTGTTGATTATGTTCTGCTTATAAGTGAGATCACATGATATCTGTCTTTCACCACCTGGCTTATTTCACTTAGCATAATGCTCTCCAGTTCCATCCATGCTGTCATGAAGGGTAGTGAAAGGTGATCTTTCTATTCCAAGATCTATCAGTACAGGCTCCCAAGCTGGTACTTGCACGTCACAGAGGATGTGAAGTACAAGTATCTGTATTCGTCTAGATCCCTGCTAAGTCCTTCCCTAGCTAGTCCTTACCTAGTCAAACAGGGACAAGAGATTTTTCTTTTCTAGGGGCTTTTGACTTCCAAAGAATTACTGGGAGGTTAAAAGGCCCTGTGAACTGGTATGACAGTCCCAAGGACTGATCTATTTTCTATGTTTCTGTGTGCAACTCTCCCAGGTGAAAAGCAGAAAATGGCCAATTTAGTTAATATTTGAGAATGTGAAGTGGTGCAATGGACTAAGTCTTTCTGAAAAGTAAAATAATTACCGGAAAAGGCAAATAATAAACCTTGTTAGTAGCTCCCCAAGAAGTGCGAGCAAGGGGATGGCACAGGTCCCCGTGTGTGCATTTATTTGCGTGTGTGCTTGTGCCCCTGTGTATATGTATCATTGGCACAAAGAGACAAGGGGCAGAGTAACATAGTGGTTAAGAGGATAGGCAGTCTTGGGTTGAATTTATAGTCCTCGAAGTTACTTAACTTCTTTGAGTCTTAGTTGTTTTTTTTTTTTTTTCATCTGCAAGTGGGAAAAATTATAGCAGCTGCTTCATCGGTTGCCATGAAGAATCAAGAAGGAAGGTATGAGGAGCACAGCTGGGCCAGCTAAGCCCTCAGCAAGGACATGCGTTTCCTGTGAATGTAAGTACTGTAGAGAGAAAAATGAACAGTAATCCAGTGTGTTTTGGGTTTAGAGATTGGGTTTGCTGCCTCCTGCCATCAGAAAAGGGGAACATGTGCCCCTTAGTTTAAGAATTTTTCTTGTGCTTTTTGGGGGGTCAATTTCTTTCCCTATGTTTTCATGTTTGAGGATGTCTATTGAATGGCCATTCATCTTTCCTCTTTTATTTCCCATTTTAAAAATTCTAATTTCTGGGAGTTTTCCACAGCTCTGTCTTCCATTTCTTTTATCTGCTATCATATTTTTTGTTCTCAAATCATTCTTAAAAACAGTATTTTATTCTAGTTTCATTGACATAATACCTTCTCTTTTATCTGTGAAGATTATAATTACATTCGTTAAAGAAGTTTTCTTCTCTTCCCCACACTCTTTATTTCTTCCAGGCCCTTTGTCCTGTGTGTCCCTTCTGGTCCCCCTTTTCCTGTGGTGGTTTTCCTCACTCGTCTGGGATCCTTGATGGTCTCTGACACTTAAGCGTGAGGCCCTAAAAACCTCTGTGTGCATGAGCAGGATTAGGAATGGCGAAGTTAACGGATGAGGACATGACATTTATGAGGGACGCTCAAATGTTTTTATCTATGTCTTTCTATTGGGCCTTATTAGTTTTCTCAGGGAGGAATCCTCTATATACTCTTGTGTTAAGAGTTGAACTGTAGTTTCAGCACTTGGGAGCACAAAGGGAAGGGGGCAGGAAGTTCTTTTCATTAGCTCACAGTATTTTCTTTAATTCTCCTTGTCTTAGATGCACCTCATCTTGCCCTCACCTGTGCCTAAGCCCCAGCCTCCAGCATCTCGCTTATTGATCCTTCCAGAGTAAAGCTCATCTTCCACCGGGCAGGCTAGGGGCTGCCACCTGGCTACGTGGGCAGAGCAGGCATCTGGGGCATGAACGACTTCTTTACAGACTTTCTTCAGTCCTCCTCCCTGCAGCCCTACTGCATAGCTCTGTCTTCAGGGGTGTCTAGTATTATTAAATCCTGAGCCTTTTGGGAGTCCTGGGGTAAAAACAGTCTTGCATCTGGTGTCTTCCCCTGCAGCACTTAGACCCACCTGGCTTTGTTGCCTCTCCCATATAGTTTGCATGTCACACAATGTTATTGACATTTCTCATCTGTTGTTCTCATCTTCTCCTGTTTTTTTAAAAATTTAATTTAATTTAATTTAATTTAATTTTTTGCTTTGCTATATTTTTAGCTCTTTAATTCTTTTGCTGTCATTTCAACAGGTTTTAGGAAGAAGTAGAGATAAACACCTGTGTTTATTTAATCAGGAGTCCACCCATGTAATTTTAAGAATATACAGGCATCCAGGCCATCCTGAGTGCTAAAGATTTGCACTCAGGAACCTGGGGTGGGATCTGGGCTTTCTTATGTTTTAAGGGTTCCCAGTGAAGTGAAGGGGTGAGCCAGACTTCATGGCCCCTGAGCCCCAGTGGAGTGTGGCTTTGAGCATGTTTCTCAAGCACAGTTGATTTCTCTCCTAGCACAGCAGTGGGAACAGCTAATTGTGGAAAGTCTTCATTGACTGTTTTCTATGTCCCTGGAACTGTGTTAAGGATTCTTTCAGTTGCAGATGATTGAATCAAACATCTCTGGCAATGCATCTTTGGCCCATATCAATAATGGTGGAACAAGCAGGGACTCCATGCCATATGGGCTCCCCTGATCTCATACCAAGTCTTTTCTCTGTGTGTTGGCATCATTGTTCATGAGGCTAGACCGTTTCCACTGTCAGACTTGGTCTTACATCATTACTGATTCCAGTCTACAAAGGGAGGGCCTCTCCATCTAGCCATCTGGTCAAGTATGAACAGTGCTGGAGAAGGCCCAGGGGTGGCTAGTTTGGCCAGGTTTTTACCTCTTGGTCAGTCATGATAGTGAGGTGGGTTACTGTGAAATGATAGTAGCTTCAGACCTTATGGTGAAGAGGGAGGGATAGTTCCCCTAATGGAGAAGAGACTGTTATTCTCAGAAAAAGGGAGGGGGGATGGGTCAGGGGCCAAATAGACCCTTTTCAGTCCGTACCCTCAGCTATTCAGCACCTGGGTGTGGGCACGCACGTGCACACACACGCAGCTCCTGAGACATTTTGAAAAACCTCTCATGTTATATAACGCATCTATCCTATGGCAAAACCACAAACATGCTTATTTCCTTAGCATTCTGAAATGCCCCGAAGTCATACCTGACTCTTGGACACCATTTTGCACTTTGGTGATATCCATTCCTTTTTGGGTCATATGTAGCTTCTTATGAGCCTGTGACTTACAGGCCATATGAACATTTGACCTTGCTCAGCTGCCCCGGCCCCGGAAGCTCTGGTCTCAGTGGCCGAGTCCCCAGACACGGCAGTAATCGTTTAACAAACAGCCTCTCTGATTCGTACTGAAAGTTGTGTCAGGAGGAAGGGATCCTGACTGCCTTCTGTTTGCTGTTCTGGGTTTGTGTTGCTGCACAGCAAGCCGCCCCTAACTAGTGGTTAACACAACAGCAATCATTTATTTTGCTCATGATTCTGGGGTTGACGGGGCTCAGGTAGGGAGTTCTCACTTGTGGTCGCAGACAGCAGCTGGGGCTGGGTTCTTCTCGGAGGTTTCTTCATCCTGCAAAGTGTTGCCTGAGCTGGAAAGACTTTAACGGTTGAGACTGGAACTTCTGGCACTCCTTGGTTAGCTCTCCCTCCTCCCGGTCTCTCCGTATGGCAGCTCCAGAGATCTCAGCTTCTAATGTGGCAGCTGAAGGCTCCTGGGATGAGTGTCCCAAGAGAAACTGGTAGGATTTCTATCCTAACCTCAGAAATCATACAGTGTCATTTCCACAGCACTCTGTTCCTTGAGAAAGCCACCAACGCTGGCCAAGTTTCAAGGGGAGGGAGCAGAATCCACCTCTTCATGGAAGAAGTGTCAATGAACTTGCAGGCATATATTAGCACCACAATCTTGAGCTTAACTCAGCAGTGCTCCATTTCGGGGTCTGTCACTTTAAACACCCCACTTTTGGCTTATATAGGATTCTTCTGGTTGCACGTGACACAAACACAATTTGAATTAGTGTATAGCCAAACCACAGAAGGACAGGATAACTGAAGCCGGGGACTTCAACCTCTGTATCTCTGTTCTTTGTGAAGAACCCCAGTGACGTGCTTAGGACAGGTGCCCATCCTTGGACAATGGCTGTAGTTGTGGGTGTCTACTGTGCTCAGCATATCTTGGAAGGGGTGATCACCTCTTGACTACTTACTATGGTCAAGGTCATGTAAAAAAGTAGCAGCTCCTTTTGGTTGCTACCAAAGCAGGTGTGGGATAAGGGCCGCTCCCTGAAAGAGGAGGCTGCTTTTCCCAGATAGATAGGAGTGATGAGCTGACTGAGCAATAAAATCTTTCTCAATTTTTATGTATATTATCTCATATTATAACTCCAGCAACAGCCTATCATGGGGTAAGTACTAATATTATTTCCTTTTAACAAATGAAAAAACTGAGGCTTAGAAATATTCAGTATCGTGTCCAAGGTCACTCAACCAAGTGTGGCACAGCTAGCCGTTGAGCCCAATTCTGCCCGAATGACAAGTCCCTGATCTTAACACCCTTCTCCCTCCCCAGTCCCCAGCCCCTAGCCCATGTTCTTCAGTGCAGTTAATGGATATGAAAGACCAGAGGAACTGAGCTGGTGAGAGGGAGAACCCCGGGGGCACAGGACCTTTAACTTCCGGGTCCTGCATGTTCCTCTTCTCCTGCCCACCCTACCGTGCTTCCATCTGAGCTGCTGCGAGTGAGGCTGGAATTTTCCCAAGGGCATCTTATTAGGAAGTGCATGGAAAAACAAACCCAAGGCAAACCACAGAAACACAGGAGCTGGGGAGGTGAACGTGACCAGAGTGTTGATTCCTAATCTTAGTTTCGCCGAAGTTCTGCCACCACTAGTTTGGCTGCTGCCCCTCACCAGGCCCCCAAACCTCTCATTTCTTTTCCTGCCAATGGCTGGCAGGGTTTCCCAGAGGTGTTTTCCCAGCTCTTTCTGGAGGCTGGTCCCCTCTCTAGGTAGGTTTAATTTCTTCTGTTGGTCACGAAGACCAAGGCTCACCAGAGGCCACTTGATCTCTAGGGGACATACCATCACCCCACGCATATGGCCTTCTCTCACTTGAAGAAGAGTGGCAGACCCCAACCTTCCATGGTCCAGCATTGCATAGGATCACATTGGAAGCTCCTGAAATTCTTCCATTTAGCTCATCTGCAGGCCCAAGATCACTGACACGGCTGCAATCCAAAAGAGGTCAAGGTTTTTGCCTGAGTGTGTGTGTGTGTGTGTGCGCGTGTGCGTGTGCACACGCACAGTGGAGGTCGGAGGGCAGGATTCTGATTGCTGCAATTCTTCAATCTCAAAATGCCTCACAACCCACATGTAATTAGAGGAGGGGGAAGAGATTTCTCCCTCTGGGTCTCCGTAGACCTCAATATTATACAAAAGACTTCAGTTTGCACAAGAAAAAAACAGAAGGACCTTAGGCAAGTGTTGTTTCCAAGCTTAGGGCCGGGAAGGGAACATTAAAAAAAATAGTTAAAAGTAAGGTGAAGTAAACTTACAACAATTTGACAACTTAATTTTAATAAGTTTTTTTTCCTGGTACAGAAATTCATCAAATCGTGGCCTGAAGCAGTAGAGAGATGATGAGGAAGGAAACAAATGTTGAGACATAAGAAGTCACTGCATCGGGTGACTTGAATGTTATTTGTTTGTGAGAGCTGTTCACGCTGTTGATATTCCCAAATGCTTTACTGACTTAAATTAAAAATGATTATTTAATGAATTCAGTTCTGTGTACTCTTGAGACAGCAAGCGTTTTGTGGCCTTCCAAGTTGGTGGGGGAGGAGCAGTGCTGGATTCCTGTTTCTGCAAGGCCCCCTTCTCCCACTCCTCCCTGCTCCCTGCTTCTGCTCCCCTAAAAGTGGGGGTCATTCTCTGCCACCCCCGAGTTTGCGGCTGAAGCTTTGGAGAGTTCAGCTTTCCTGGAGTACTTTGGAAGTGGAGCAGGGGCTGCGAGGGAAAGAGGTGGCAGATGCTGTGGCCTTGATAGAATGCTTGGACATTTTGGAAACCCTGTAATTCATTCGGTACTGAATAATTCCTTCATTCATTTACTGTGCATTTACATGTCAGGCTCTATGCTGGGCACAGGTAGTGCAGGTGAGACACAGGCAAGGCTACTTCCTGTCCTCTCGTGCTTATGCTCTGTCCCTGTCTTTTGTGGGGAGCACTGAAGGGTTGCCCCCGAGCACAGTGCAGCCCTACTGGACCCCTGAGCAACTCATGAGCACAGCGACAGTTCAGATACCTACCGAGGTGTTTCAGGCAGGTGTTGGGGGGATAGGAGCCTGATGTTGTCTCAGACATTGCACTGTGAGTATGGGGTCCCTGGGGTTTCTGACAACCTGCTTTAAAAGGGGATAAAATCTGACTTTTTAGCATCAATAATGGATGGTCCACAAATCTTGACTATCTCCAGTAACACCAAATAAGAATGATGTACACTTTTGTGAAGGATTTTACACCAGAGTTTTCAAATCCCGTCAGTTTTCTACCTCTGCAGTATCTTTCCCATCCATCAGTTCTCTCCTTGTCATCTCCACATGCTAGTCCAATCCCTCATTACCTCCTGCCTAAGATGATTGCACCTGCTGCCTTACTAGTTTCTCTGCCCCCGTTCTCTCTGTCTGTGAAATCACCCACATAATGCTGCTGGACCGATCTTCTTAAAGTATAGCACAGATCGTATAATTCTTTGGCTCAGAAACACCTTGTGACTTCTTCCCATTGTCTGTTAAATTAAGAGAACGCTGTTGACCTCGGGCAGGGTGTGGCCACACCTTCCTGCGTTTTCTTGCACAGCTCAGGCGCACCCCCTGAACGTGTCCTCCAGGTTGGGTACCGCAAGCTTCGCTGCACTCCCCTGCTTTCTGTTTAACCTTCTCCTAGTCCCCTGGCTGGAATGCCACCTTTCATGATATTCCCCTGCTCAAATCCTAGCCATCATCCAGGATCCAGCTAAAATGGCTCCTCTTTCCTAAAGCTTTTCTTGTCCCAGAATGGGATATCATTGTTGTCATCCTGAGCCATCATGGCAGTTGTAATAATTAGTTGTGAGTGCCTTCTTTGAATACCAAACTCATGAAGGCAGTGACTTACAGCAGACACTCAAAAAATGTCCATTGATTCTGGTGAATAAGCACCTTACCCATCTGTGAATTCCTGGCATGAAGTACACATCAGAGGGGCTTTATTATTTTATAGAAAAATAAAACTGAGGTTTCTTAGCTGTTCTACCAGAGTGATTAAAAAGGAACCAAAGTTTATACATTGCATACGTGTTCATTGATTATTACAGTATGCCTTGTATGGGCAGAAATCCAACTTAAACCAGCTTAGTAAAAAATAAATAAAAAAGGATTATTGAAAGCAGATGGATTTGCAAAATAGAAGAGGAAGGTGAAGGAAGCAGGGTAGTTTCTAGGGCCTCAGGGACTGGAATCAACAGCTCTCTGTTGTGAAGACCTTGCTTGTATCTCATCTGGTTTCTCTGTAGGCGTTATTTTTAAGATAAGGGTTGGGGGATGGGCAGTGAGAAGGAGACAGGAGTGTGGAAGAAGAGGAGGACTCTTCTGGGCCATATATGATAAAAAAAAATGTAATTAAGTGGGTGGCAATCTCAGTCTTATTACTTTTGACCCAAACCATGAGATTTGTAAGACAATCCCCAGAGTCCCTCATCATGCCCTCTGGCTCCTGCAGAGGAAGGAGACCTATAAGGGCAGCCTGTCTCTTCCTTTTTCAGGTGGAGAGAAGAGTAGGAACTTTAGGAGGAACAAGTAGCAGAGAGCTCAGGCTGGAGCTGGAGATGGCTGGTGGTGATGGTGGAAGCAGGGAGTGGGCATAGGACCAAACTGAGGGGAAGGTTATAGTTCTAGACTAATTCCATTTCTAGAGATGGAGCATTGGAAGCCAAACCTTGTAATTAATAGGAGATGATAAAAATGTCCTGGTTGTTGGAGCAATTAGATGATTTGAAAGGGCTTAAAAAAATAAAGCAAGAAGCAGGTAATGAGGGATACCTGCATCTGCGAGGCTACAACTGATGCTATATAATGTATACCTACCAGAGGTAACCTAAATATTTAATATTGTGAATCTATAAGTATTTCACTACTTTCTAATATTTAGCTACTGAAATTGCCTCTCTAAAAAATGAGAATTTCTGAATAGAGAGCCATTTTTCTCAAGGCCAAATGTAATCTAAGCAATTCATTTAAAATTTATTTTTGACAACTTCCCATCGATCTCAAAATACAGCCCATCGTCGTGTGTTGGGTTCCCTTCTGCTACACTGATCAGACAGATATAATTAAAGACCTGGTCTGGTTATTTTTCACCATCCAGGATGTCAGAAAACTTCGGATTTCTTGACATTTACAGAGAGGATCCTTCCCTTGCTCTCCCAACAGGAGTCTTGTAACAGTACTCATGGGCAAAATTGTGCCCCAATATAGAAAATATATGCGCTTAGGGAATGGTCGACAGCAACAAAATAATGGGAGATGGGTGCTTGTGAAAGGGGAGGTGGGAAGGAAACTATCCAAAACTTTTGGCCATGACATAGTCTCAGGCAGATTCATTCTAGGACAGAATTTGCATGTAAATGGAGGAAATGGAGGACAGAGAACTTAATTCTCTTTACACCATTTGAGCCCACATATCCTTTGGAAACCTTTGCATCCCCCAGGGCTCAGGGTCCCCAGTCTGCTGCTCTCCACACACTTTTGTCTCAAATTCTCTGCATTAGAGGGCATTCCTCTACCTCTCAACACCTTCTCTACCTTCAAATTTAAGGAGAGACCCTTTACACAGGTCCCAAATAAAAGGAAGGGCTTAGGTGAGCCCCAAACTGCCTCTGTTAACTCTATTACCATTGTCTACACCTTTTGTATTACTTGGGTTCCACAGAGAAACAGAATCGAAATAATAGAGCTATGTAGACGGAGATAGGTATAAGAAGATTTTTATTATAGGAATTGGCTCATGAGATTATGGAGGATGAGAAGTCCTATGACCTAGCCTCTGCAAGCTGGAGAACCAGGGAAGCTGATGGAGTGAGTCCAAGTCCAAAGGCCCAAGAGTCCCGTTATGAGTCCGAAGGCCTAAGGATCCAGGGGAGACAATGCGCAATGTCCAAAGGCAGGCAGGAGAAGAGGGATGTCTCAGCTCAAGCCGAGGGAGCAAATTTGCTCTTTCTCCACCTTTTTGCTTTATTCAAGCCCTCATAGAATTGGATGATGCCCGCCTGCATTGGAGAAGATGATCTTCACTCAGCCTACTAATTCAAATACTAATCTCTTTTAGAAACACCGTCCCAGACACACTCAGAAATAATTATTTCACCAGTCATCTGGGCATCCCTCATCCCAGTCAAGTCAACACATAGAAGGTAATCATCATACTGCTACTAGCTCCACCTCTGTTCCAAACACAGCCTTCTTGACTTCCAAACTGCTCTTGTCTGCCTGAAGCACTTAGAGTAGTGTTGCTTCATTAACAGTATCACATACAGACTTGGGTTCTGTCTGCCTCTTTAGAGAGGCTCAGGGAATTAATGCCCTTTGAAGACATGGATGCAGGTGTATTGGCAAAGGGACATTCCTGATAACATTGGCAGTAATAATATTAATAGCTAATAACATTGAATTTGAGTTGGGTACAATGTCCTTCACATACCTCAACTTAAATCCCACAACAACTTTGAAGGTAAACAGAATTATTTATACAGGTTCTAGCAGAAGTAACACCTGCTTGAGTGTGGTTGGTAGGGTATGTGAATGTCTTGCAGGAAATGGACAGTGATTTGAACATTTTACCTAAAATGACACATGGTGGGCTTGAGTGTGATACTGTTGTGTTACAGAATTACATGCTTGTGGTTTTGTAATAAATAGGGGGCACTATTTGTGCCAGACCCTATATTTTTACATTTGAGGCCACTGGATTCTGAAGCCCATGCCCTTTCCCTTGCCACACAGAAAGATGTTGAATCACTGTCTTTGAAAAGGAGAGAAACTGAAGGTGGTCTAACAGAGAATAATACTAATAATCCCATGAACCAACAACCCTGGAGCTCTTGCAGGCACTGGGCCCTCTTCTAAGGCATTATAGATGCGATCTCATTTCATCCTCATGGCAACCCTATGCAATGTGGTGCTATTGTAACCGAGCAGGCAGGGGCCATCCATGTGGCATCTTGGTGAATGACCCAGAAATTAATGCTGGAAGAAACAGGTTTTTATTTATAATATTCCTCCCTCGGGATGGCTCAGAGCACTTATTCTCAGAGCCCTTCTTTCCCACAAGACCCAGCACTTCCATTGTTCCCTAAAAGGCTATAAGCCAAAACCAAGCCCAATAGTTTCCCATTTCCTTATCTTAAGCCAGCTGTGCAAACAGCCTCCAGTCTCTTTAGAAAGTACCAAAGTCATCATCCTCACACAGCAGCTCTCTCCTTCAGGATCTGGGGTATGTTGTCATCAGCCTCTGCGTTATGGTCCAGGAAAGTGTGTGCCCTGTTACACTGGGTCACGGCGAAGCCCAGGAAAGGCATAAGCCCCAAGTGCCCAGGTAAAGTCTGGGTTTGCATGGCAGCTGGTCAGTGTCTTGCGAGGCAGTCCTTGCTGGCTTCAGAGTCAGCTAGAGCAGGCACAATCCTGCATTCTTACTGGCCCATGGCGAGCCAACTCCTGCAGCCCGCCTGGCTCCTATCTCACGACGGGCAGCCTGCCAGAACCTACCTTCTCTACAGGGTACATCCTGAGTCTTCCTCCTCACCCCTCCTCTGACCTGCATGGTTTCCCGCCCTTAGTTTTAATCTTGACCTGGAGCCTCCTCTCACTATGAGCTACATTTGTCAGTTTTCTATATAGTTTACATTCCCTCAGCGGCCATCCCCAGTCAGGGCAAGAGTGGCTCAGTGATCCAGGGGGGACCACCTCCCCTGGCTAAGTCATGAGTAAGGATACAGCCTGAAAGTCATGTCCACCTTGCCTCGTGGCGGTAGCACAGCTATTAAACTAGCTACCAAGTTGCCATTGTAATGCAAAGTACCTTAACCCTGTCATCTGCTGTCCTACATCCCCAACCAAGGTTTGTTGAGGCTTGGGAGACCCCTCCGTCTACAACCTGTTTCACTATTCCCATACCCACCTGTCAGTTGAGGCACAGAGGAGATGGATGGTTTGCTTAAGGTCATGCTGGAAGTGAGTGTTGGAGCTGTAGTCAAGCTCTGGCCTTCTGGTGTCAGGTGGGTAGCTAAGGGCCAGTCCTCTGGGGATAGTGGCGGCTCAGGGTTAAGTAGAGGGACTTGGGTAAGCCCCTCCTCATGGGTTGCCCTTTAAGTGGACACACATTGCCCTCAGCATAATCGCAGCTCAGTCACTCACAATAGCAAGGGGTGTGAGTTTGGGGAAAACACGCAGGGAAGGGAACTGATGCCATGAGAAGCTGTGGCTGCCTGGGCCTTGCAAACAGGACTACCACCCAGGCTACATTTCTGGCCTCATTTGTTACTGTTCTAAGCTGTAGGTCACAGGAGTCAGCTTGCTGCTTGCTCTTACAGCTCTCTGTCCTGACCTAAGTTTGAAAATCCCGCTCCCCTTTTCCTCCTGATCTTCAAGGTCAATTTAAAATTATTTCCTCTAACCTGACAGTGTGTGTTAGACACAAACTGTTTGTATCTTTGGACTTAGCAATTTCATTGCTAAGATTTTAAACTAGAAGAAGACTTATATGAGGATTCAAAGATCTAAGTTCATGGATGTTCACTACAACTGAAATGTCAAGGAGTGGAAACAACTTATTTGTCCATTCACAGGGGAGAGTGAAATAAATTATGATACCTCCTCACAATGAATTACCATGCAGCAGTTTGAAGGAAATGATACTGATATAGCACAGAAAGATGTTCAAGATATATGAGTAAGTGAAAAAAAAAACGGGCTGTAAATCAATATGGGTTGTATGAACAAATTTTCTTAAAAATAAAAAAAGAAGAAATAAAAGCACAGGCATAAGAAAAGTTTAGAAATACACTAAAGTATTGATAACATAGATTACCTTTGGAGGATAAGACTAGAAGGGACTTTGTCCTTTTTCAATACTCGTGAAATATTTAATTTTTAAAAATTTTTACAGAAGGTAAAAACTTTACTTCCCTCAGGCATCTCCATGTCGGTCCCTCAGAACATTGTTTGTATCTTTTTAAGTCCTTGTTTCAATCTTGGTTGTTTAACATATTGATCTTTATTTTTGAACCATGAACTCCTTGAACCCAAGGTTTATGTCATTTGTTTTGGTAGGATGTTGAACTACATTAAATTGCCAGTATTTGACCATTTTGGCCTACAAGCACAGCAGGTCTGCAACATCCCGTCTGCTCTCTCCTCAGTGCTCAGCACAGCACAAGGCACTTGGCTGAACTGACTTGAAATGACTTCTTGTTGGCCTGTTTTCATGTTTTCTCACATGCACATCATTAAGTTTATTCAAAGTGTTAACATGATTTGCCAGATAATTTATACTCACATTTCGTAAATATAGTTCAGGTGTGTGTATACTTGGACCGCCATCGATATGTTTGTGCAGGGTTAGAAAGAGAATGAAAGCGGAACTTCAAGATAAATCCTAGAAGCACTGAAGCCTCTGAATGTGAGGAAAGAATAGGCAAACTCTAATCCTTTCTGAGTCTTGATTTCTTTTTCAGACTTGTCAGCTAAAGAGATTGAGGAGGCTTGAACCAAGGCCGGTGTGATTCTTCCACCAAGAGCAAGCCTTCCAGCTGCCTGGCTCTGAGAGGAGACAGTAGCAGTTTGATGGCGGCAGTACTCATCAGTGAGCTTTTTTATTTTTATTTTTTTAATATCATTACATCTTTTAAAAATTTATATTATATATTTTCCATTTATATGATGTTTTTTCAAAAAATTTTCAAGTACAGTCGTTTCCACTTTCCCACCACCACTTCCCCCCACCCCACCCACTCCCAATCAGTGAGCTTCTTTAAAGACAGCCCATTGGTCTGGAGGGGTTGCCCAAGTTTCTTGGTTAAGGATTTGTCTTTTTTTCATTATTAACAGTTATGATAATAGACCGGAGTTACTGGTCTCTGATCTCAAATTGTCCACAGGCTCAGACAACAGTTCTTTTTATGAACACAAGAGAATATTTCAGGTGGTCAGTTTGCTATTGGAAATAGTGAAATCAAATACAAACTTGGGAAAGGAGAAGGGAACTCTGTTTTAAAGACTGGATTGCCATTTGCCTTTCTCCTTTCATCTTTGGGAAGAAAGCCTGAGAAACAGACACCCATGTATCTGAGGGAGGACAGGGACGGGTGCACAGAGCCAGTCTCTGAGATTCCCACCTGCCAGGCCTGGGCAGAGCCTGTCTCTACACTGGTTCTGGAAGGGGGCCAGCCTCGCCTACCCTGTGACTATAGGGTGAAGGCTAAGAAACAGAATGGTAATTCAGTCCTGAACGGGCATTTTAAATAATTTTTATTATTTTTATTTTTTGCACAGGAGCTTACAATCTTTTTTGGGGTAAGTTGGTATACAACGTTATATATATTTCAGGTGTACAATATTGTGATTCAATATTTATCTATACTACAGAGCGGTCATGGCTATACATCTAGGTCTCATCCGTCACCGTACAGCTGATCCTCCTCACCTGTTTCACCTTCTGTCCAATCCCCTTCCCCTTTGGTAAACACCAATCCGTCCTCTGTATCCATTAATTTGTTTATATATTTTTATTTAGATTCCACATATAAGTGAAATCATACAGCACTTGTCTTTCTTTTGACCTAGTTCACTTAGCATAAAACCCTCAAAGTCCATCCATGTTGTCGTAAATGGCAAGATTTTCTTCTTTTTAATGGCCGAGTAGTACTTTACATATTTACACAGACTCATGTCTTCTTTATTCATTCTTCCGTAGATGGGAGCTTAAGTTGTTTTGGTATTCCGGCTGTTGTAAATAATGCTGCAATGAACATAAGACTGCATATATCTTTTCAAATGAGTGCTTTTGTATTTTTAGGATAAATACCAAGGCGAGGGAGAGCTGCATTGTATGGTAATTACATTCTTCATTTTCTGACGGATCTCCACAGCGGCTTCCACAGCGGCGGCACCAGCTCACGTGCCCACCAACGGCGCAGGAGGGCCCCTTTCCTCCGCAGCATTGCCAGCACTTACCTCTTGTCTTTTTGAGAATAGCCTTTCTGGCAGGTGTGAGGTGATACTGCATCGTGGTTTTGGTTCGCATTTTCCTGATAATTGTAGTTGTTGAGCATCTTTTCACGTGCCTATTGGCTATCTGCATGTCTTCTTTGGAAAAATATCTATTCATGTCCTCTGTCCATTTTTAAATTGGGTTGTTTGTTTTTATGTTGTTGAATTGTATGAGTTCTTTGTATATTTTCATTATTAACCCCTTATCAGATGTATGATTTGCGAATATCTTTTCTCATTCAGTATGTTGATTTTTTTGTTTTGTTGATGGTTTCCTATGCTGTGCAGACCTTTTTTTTTTGAGGTAGTCCCACTTGTGGATGCTTGCTTTTGTTTTGCTTGCCCGTGGAGCCATATCCAAAAAAAAAAAAAAAAAAGAAAAGAAAAATGACTTAGACTAGTGTCAAGGAACTTATTGCCTATGTTTTCATCTAGGAATTTTATGGTTTCAGGTCTTACATTCAAGTCTTTAATCCATTTTCAGTTAATTTTTGTGTATGGTGTAAAACAATGGTCCAGTTTTATTCCTTTGCACATGACTGTTCAGTTTTCCCAGCACCATTTATTGAGGGGATTGTCCTTTCCCCAATACCATCACAAGTTGTTTTTAAGTAAGAATCAGAGTATATTAGAACATTGAAACCAGAAGGAATCTTAGAGATTGTCTAGTCCCCCAAAGACCTGTAGGATAGTTTTAGGTATTCATAAATAGGGCCTGCGGCATTTCTTGGTTGTGTAAATTTGGGGAACAAAGGATGTAGCAGATGCTGCTGATGCCCCACTTCAGCGCGAGAGACTGATTCCTAGGAGCCTGAGTCTGTAATTTCTTTGACTAAAGCCCATCCCACCAGTCTGTCCTTACATAACAGGCCAAGTGTGCCAGGGCTCACCACCCACCCTGAACAGCCCTTAACCATGACTGGTGAGAGCTGAGGTATACTGAATACCCCAGGCATCTCGCCCTTCAGGTGAGATAACAGGCCTGTGCTCTACACTGGTTCCTGCAGCTTCCCCAGAGGGACCGAGCCCCAGCTGCCCCCGTTTAATGACGCACCCTTCAAAGCTGCTTTCCCTTCCCTGTCTTGCTTCCTAATTTCCTTACCGTGATTCCCTTCACCTTCCACATCACCTACTTGACGTTAAATCCTTGTCTCAGCATCTGCTTTAGGAGCCCAAAATAAGATAGCTGGGTAAAGAAAAATGAACAGATTTCTTTACTACAGAACTTTCCAGAGACTTTAACTTGCTAATGTACTTTGCAGGAGATACACTCTACAACATTTCCCAAATATTTGACTACAAAATCATATCTCCCTTCCCTATAGACATCTCCTGAGACCAGTATTCCAAGCAAAATATTTTGGGAGACATTCTCTTTATTTTACTGATGAGAATGTTGTCAATCTCTACATTTTACTGGCAAGGGACTAATCCCAGGAAAGTCAAGGATTTGTCCAAAGTTTCACAGTTAACAGTGGCAGAATTACCCTCAGAATCTCTGTTTCCTTTTCTCTTGTCACTACACAATTTTACATCTGTACATCATTCCAGATAAGCACAGTGTTAGAGTTCCGAGGTCAAAGAACGTGGAACTGGGAGTTAGGTCTCAGGAGATCCATCTGTTCTCTGTCACCAGCCAGCTGCGCCTCTCTGCTTAGTCACTTATAGTAATTCTCTGTCTTTCTTTCTTCATATGTGAAACCGGAGAGTTAAGTTAGATGACTCTTCCTTGTGGTAAACTACATACAAAACAAAATTTACCATTTTAACTACTTTTAGTTGTACACTTCAGTGGCATTAAGCACATTCACATTGTTTGAAATCACTACCATCATCCAGCTCCAGAACTTTTCCATCTTCCCAAACCAAAACTCTATACCCATTAAACACTAACTCCCCATTCCCCTACCTTTCTATTCCCTGGCAACCACCCTCCTATTTTCTGTCTCTGTGAATTTGACTACCCTAGGTACCTCATGTAAGTGGAAGCATACAGTTTTTGTGATTGGCTTATTTGCCTTAGCATAATGTTCTCAAAGTTTATTCACGTTGTAGCATATTTCAGACTTTCTTCTCCTTTCAAGGCTGAATTATATTCCATTGTATGTGCATATCACATTTTGCTTATCTTCATCCACTGATGGACTCTTGGGTTGTTTCCTCATTTTAGGTATTGCGAATAATGCTGCTATAAGCACAAATGTACAATAGCTGTTTATATTTTTGCTTTCAATTATTTTGGGTATTTACCCAGAAGTAGAATTGCTAGATCATATGGTAGCTCTATTTTTAATTTTTTGAGGAACTGCCATACTTTCTTCCACAGCAGTTGTACTATTTTTCATTCCTACCAACAGTGCACAAATGTTCCATTTTCTTCACATTGTCACCAATACTTGTCATTTTCTGGTTTTCTCTCTTTCTTTCTTTTTAAAAAAATTTTTTTTCTTTTATTGATTCTAGAGAGTGGGGAGGAAGGGAGAAAGAGAGGAAGAGAAATATTGATGTCAGAGAGAAACGTCAGTTGGTTGCCTCCTGTATGCACCTCGACCAGGTATTGAATCTGGGCTTGTACCCTAATTGGGAATCGAACCCACAACCTTTCGGTTTGCAGGACAACACTCAACCAACTGAGTCACACTGGCCAGGGCTGTTTTCTGGTTTTCTTGATAGTAGATAATATCTTATGGTAGCTTTGATTTGCATTTCTCTAATGATTAGTAATATTGAACATCTTTTCATATGTTTATTGGTCATTCATATAGTTTTTTTTAAAAAGAAATTCAAGTTCTTTGCCCATTTTTTTTCAATAAACTCTAAACTTTTTATTGGCCTCTTTCTTTGCCAAGGGATGTCACACTTCTGCCGCCTTTAATGCCTGAAAACTTTCTTGTTGTTGACTTCAGACACCACTTTGTTGTCCACAGTCCTCCTGGTCGTGATCTTTTGGGTGGTTTGGAAGGAGTGGCTCTTGTCCAGGGCGTCAAGATTGAAGTCCTCCCCTTCTTCCAACAGGTGGTAGTAAGTGGCAGTCTCAGCCTCCAGCTTGACCTTGATGTTCAGCAGGGCCTCCTGCTCCTGGGCCTGACGCTGCCTTCCTGCCTGGGTCTGGGCCAGCTCGGACTCCAGCTGCGGCAGGATCCTGTTGAGCTGTTCCATCTGCCTGGCATAGCGAGTGTCCACTCCCTCAAGCTGTTCTCCAAACTGGTCTTCAGATTTCTCATCAAGTCCAGGTCGATCTCCAAGGACTGGACCGTACATCTCAGCTCCCTGAGTGCCGTCTCAGCAGGGCCTATCTCAGCTGTCTGCGAGGTGACCACTGCAGTGCCCTCCTCGGTCTGCTGGGATCAGTACTTGCCTAGCTCCTCTGGGTTCTTCTGAGGCAGCTCGTCAAACTGGTTCAAGATGTCTGCCATGATCTTGCTGAGATCTTGAGATTGGGGGCATCCAACGCCATGGTCGACCCAGAGCTGGCAATCTGGCTTCGTAGAACATCTACTTCCTCCTCGTGGTTTTTCTTCATGAAGACCAGCTGCTCCTTGAGAGCCTCAATCTCTGTCTCCAGCTGCAGCTGAGTGATATTGGTGTCATCAGTGACCCTTCCAAGCCCATTGGTGCCGCTCTCCACAGATGGGCACATGGCCAGCTCTGTCTCATACTTGATCTGAAGTCATCGGCAGCAAGAAGGGCATTGTCAATCTGCAGAATGATGCGGGCATTATCCACAGAATATGCAAAGATCTGAGCCCTCGGGTCCTTGATGGTTTTGAAATAATGCCCCCAGCCTCTGACCGGGGGTCCCTTCTTCTCTAGGTGTTCCTGGATTTTGATCTCCAGTCTCCAGTATCAGTCTCTAGGCTTTTCCCCCTCTCCAGGTAGAAGGTCAGGTGGTCATTCAGGTATTGAATAGCCTCCTTCTTGCTCTGGATGCCCCCTATGCCCACCAGACCCCTGGCCATTCCTGCAGCCAGGCCCCTGGATCCTCAGCTGCCCCACATGCTGGTGGAGTGGAACACAGAGTTCTGGGAGCCCGAGCCCTGGGCACCTGCATAGACGCTGGCCTTGCTGCTGGCTAACCGGACCCGGAATCTGGGCGACTGTGAGGAACCCAGGGTCTGGTAGCTTGTGGAGAAACTGGAGCGTCCGCTGAAGCTCATGTTGTTCAGGGAGGAAGGCAAGAAGCTGAGGCTCAGGTTGAAGCTGCAGTCTCTTTGCCCATTTTTGAGTTCTTGTTGTTGAGTTTTAGGAGTTCACTAGATATTCTGGATATGAATTTCTTATCAGATATATAATTTGCAAATATTTTTCTTATTCTGTTGGTTGCCATTACACTCTGTTGATAGTGTCTTTTGATGAACAAAAGTTTTAAATTTTCGCAAAGTCCAACTTGTCTATTTTTGTTTTTTTGTCACCCGTGTTTGTTGTCATATCTAAGAAATTATTGCCAAATCCAGTGTCATAAAATATTTGCTCTATGTTTTAAAGAGTTTTATAGTTTTAGGTCTTACATTTAGGCCTTTGATCCATTTTGAGTCAATTTTTGTAAATGGTGTTAGGTAAGGATTCACCTTTTGCATGCGGATATCCAATGTTCCTACCATTTGTTGAAAAGACTATATTTTCCCCACTGAATGATCCTGATGCCCTTGTCAAAACTTATTTGACCACACATATAAAGGTTCATTTCTGGGCTCTCTATTTTATTCTATTGGTTTATTGGTTGGTCTTTATGCCATCACCAGGCTATTTTGATTACTATAATTTTGTAGAAAGTTTTGAAATCAGAAGTTTGAGCCCTCCAGTTTTTGTTCCTATTTTTCAAGATTGTTTTGGCTATTGAGGGTCCCTTGACATTCCATGTAAATTTTAGAGTGGGCTTTGCTAACTCTGCAGGAAATAGTCCTTGAGGCTTTGATAGTGATTGCACGGAAACTTTAGATGGCTCTGGATAGTATTGACATTTTAACAATATTAAGTTTTCCAATCATGAATATGGAATGTGTTTCCATTTATTTTATGTCTTTTTAATTTCTTTTAGCAATATTTTGTAGTTTTTATTGTACAGTTCTTTTGCCCCCTCGTTCAAGTTAATTCCTAAGTATTTTATTATTTTTGATGTTATTATAAATGGAATTGTTTTTGTAATTTTTTAATTAGATTGTTCATTGTTTGTGTATGGAATGCAGCTAATTTTTGTTTGTTGACTTTGAATCTTGCTATTTTTTGAATTCATTTAATGCCAATAGTTTTTGTGGAATCTTTAGAATCTCTATATATGATCATATCACCTCCAAACAGATAATTTTACTTCTTCTGTTTTAAAAATTAAAAAACTCTTTTTCATCCTCACTCAAGAATACTTTTTATTGCTTTTAGAGAGAGAGGGAGGGTGAAGGAGAAGGGGGCAGAGAGAGAGAGAGAGAGAGAGAGAGAGATGAGAAACATTGATTTGTTGCCTCCATATGTGCCCCAGCTGGGGATTGAACCTGCAACTTTTCAATTTTTCAGTTTATAGGACAATGCTCTAACCAACTGAACCCACTGGCCAGAGCAATTTTACCTCTTTCTTTTTTATTTGAATGCCTTTTTCTCTTTTTACTGCCTGATTGTTCTGTTTAGAGTTTCTAGTACTATATTTAATAAAGTGGTGAAAGCAGCCATTCTTGCTTTGATTTTTAAAGGAAAAGCTTTAGTTTTCACCACTGAGTATGATGTTACTGTGGGTTTTTTATACATGGCTTTAATTATTTGAGGTAATTTTCTTCTCTTCCTCATTTTTCAAGTGTTTTTTCAATCATGGGTGGGTGTTGAATTTTGTCAAATATATTTTTCTGCATCAATTGAGATGATCATGTGATTATTTCTCTTGTTCAGTTAACATGGTGTATTACATTGAATGATTTTTTTTATGTTAAATCATCATTGCATTCTAGAAATAAATTCCACTTGATCATGATGTATAGTTCTTTTAATATGCTGCTGAATTTGATTTGCTAGTATTTTGTTGAAGATTGTGCATCAATGCTCATAAATGATATTAGTCTATATAGTTTTCTTTCTTTTTTTGTGGTGTCTTTGGCTTTGGAATCAAGGTAATATCTTCATAGAATGCATTAGAAAGTGTACTCACTTCTTCAATTATTTTTTTTTGAAGAAATTGAGAAGTACTGGTATTAGTTTTTCTTTAAATGTTTGATAGAATTCACAGTGAAGCCATGGGATTCAGGGCTTTGGTTTGTCAGAATATTTTTTAAATTACAGATTCAATTTCCTTACTAGTTATAGGTACAGTCAGATTTTCTGTTTCTTCGTGATTTAATCTAGGTAAGTTTTGTGTTTATAAGAATTTGTCCATTGAATCTGGGTTATCCGGTTTTTTGGGCATACAATTGTTCATACTCTCTTATAATTCTTTTTATTTCTGTAGAATCAGCAGTAATGTTCCCATACTTTGCATGATGTCTATATTTAAAATCTATTGAGACTTAATTTGTGGCCTAAAACATTCCATGTGCACTTGAGCAGAATGTGTATGCTGTTTGGATTGGGTACAGTGCTCTGCTAGATTCAGTAGGTTTATTGTGGTAAGTCCTCTATTTCCTTATTTATCTTCTGTCTGATTGTTCTATCCATTATAGAGAGTGGTATATTGAAGTCTCTATTGTGGTAGAACTTTCTCCCTTAAATTTTGACAGTTTTTGCTTTATATATTTTGCTGATCTGTCATTAGGTGCATAAATGTTTATAATTGTTACATATTCTTGCTGTATTGAAACTTTTATTAATACATAATGTTTTATCTTGTAATTTTTTTTCATTTAAAGTCTCTTTTGTCTGATACTGATATAAACACCCTTGCTCTCTTTTGGTTACTCTTTGCATGGAATACCTTTTTCCATCTTTTCACTTTCAAATTCTTTGTGTCTTTGAATCTCAACTGAGTCTCTTATAGACAGTGTATAGTTGAACCATGTTTTATTTTTATCCATTCTGCGAGTTTCTGTCTTTTGACTGGAGAGTTTAACCCATATACACTTAAGGTAATTATTGGTAAGGAAGAACTTACTTCTGTCTTGTGCTATTTGTTTTCTATATACTTTATAGATTTTTTTGTCTGTCACTTCATGTATTGCTATCTTCTTTTTTGTTAGTGTCTTCTTTTGTGTTTATTTGATTTTTTGTTTTAAAATGTTTAGTTCCTTCTCTTATTTCCTTTTGCGTACCATCTATAGCTATTTTTTTGTGGTTACCATGGGGATTTCACTTAGCATTCTAAGGTTATAACACTTTAATGTGAATTTATACCAGCTTAATTTCTATAACATAAAAAAGCTGATACTTTACAGCTGCATTCTCACCCTTTTCAATTGTGGATATCACAAAATTATATCTCTTATACATTGTGTACCCCCAAATATAAACTAATAATTCATAATTCTTAAAAATGCATTAGTCTTTTAAATTATATGGAAAACAAGAACTGGAGTTACAGAGCAAAGTTATAATAATACTAGCTTTTTAAAAGATTAATAGAGTTTTTTTCTTTACATATACCAGTCTATTAAATTATGTAGAAAACAAAAAGTACAGTTACAAATCATTGTTAAATAATACTGGCTTTTATAATCACCTGTGTATTTATCTTTATTGAGATTTTTTATTCCTCCATCTGGTTCGAGTTACTGGCTAGTGTTCTTTTACTTTACCTTGTAAGACTTCCTTACGCATTTCTTGCAGAGAAAATCTAGTGGTAATGAACTCTCAGTTTTTATTTATCTGGGAACATCTTAATTTCTCCATCACTTTTGAAGGGCCATTTTGCTGGATATAGAATTCTAAGTTGACAGTTGTTTTTCTTTTAGTACTTAGAATATATTGGCTCAAAGACTCATTGCTTCCAAAGTTTCTGATAAGAAATGTGCTGATAATTCTATTGAAGATCATTTGCATGTGATGATTTTCTTCTGTCTTGCTGTTTTCAAGATTCTTTCTTTGTCTTCGTTTTTTGGAAGTTTGATTATGTGTCTCAGTGTGGGTCTCTTTGAGTTCATTTTACTTGGAGTTTGTTGAGCTTCTTGGCTCATATCCATATCTTCCATCAAATTTAAGAAGTTTTTAGTCATTATTTATTCATATATTTTCTCTACCCCTTTCTCTCTTCTCCTTCTTGGGACTTCCACAATGTATATATTGATCTGGTCAATGACATCCCACTGGTCCCTCAGGTTCTGTTCACTTTTCTTTAATCCTTTTCTTTTTGTTCCTCTGCTTGACAATGACTATCATCCTATTTTAAGCCCTCAAGTAAATTTTTCATTTCACTTGTACTTTTCAGCTTCAGAATTTCCTTTTTGTTTCTTTTTAGCTTTTCTTTTCTTTATTGATATATTTTCATTTTATTCATACATTATTTTCTTGACTTTGTTAACATGTTCCTTCAGTTCTTTGAGCAACTTTAGGACAATTACTTCAAAATCTTTGTCTAGTGTATCTGCCATCAGGTCTGTTTATGAAACAATTTCTGTTGATTATTTTCTGCTTTCAATGGTCTTATATTCCTGTTTCTGTGTGTGTGTGCGCATTGTGACATTTTGATGAAAACTGGACATTTGAATCTAATAATGTGGTAACTCTAAAAATCAGATTCTCTCTTTCCCCAGGGTTTGTTTGTTGTTATTGTTTCATTTTTTGATTATTCTAGGCTTTCTCTGTGCTGAGGGCCAGTCTGAGGTATAAACTTAAAGCTTCTCGGGTTTTTTCTGAGACTTTCCCTGGGCATAAGTGCTTACTTTTTAATTTTCCCCAAAATGAAGATTTTTTTAACACCCTAGTCTTTAATGTTTGGCTTCCAAATGGGGAAAAAGAGAAAAACAAAGAGGGGAAAGCATTGGTTCTTTCAATCCCTTGGATGCCACTTTAATTGGAGAGGGAGGTGCAACAACAATGGTTTCCTGCTGTTTGTCTGCACTTCTGTGATCAGAAACGCCAATCAGTGATCGCGGCACAGATCCTTCATATCTGGAGGACAGGGTCCTTTTGCCAACCTCGGCTCTAACAAGCTGTGTACGATGGTTTCAGGAATATATGCAGAGCGGCCTTCTGTGTGGCTGGAGTGAGGGGATGGATAAGAACTGAAATTGATGGAAATTAACTGCAATTTACCATCAACATTTGCCTCTGGATGTTGCGAGCCTTTAATAGGATTCCAAAATAATTACATCAGATAGATTCTGCCAGTGCAACTACTATCTAGGTGGAGAAACGCATTCCTTGTGCTTCCTGCACTGTCATCATCCCAGAATCCTGTTGTTTAATTTTTTGAGGAATTTCCATATGTTTTTCATAGAGGATATACCATTTTACATTCCTGACACCAATGCACAAGAGTTCCAATTTCTCCATGTTTTTGCCAAGGCTTATTATTTTCTGGTTTTGTTTATTTAAAATACCCATTCTAATAGATGTGAAGTAAGATCTCATTATTATGGTTTGATTTGTATTTTCCTAATGATTAGTGATGCTCAATGTGTTTTTTATAGACTTATTGACCACCTATGTATTTTTTTTAGAGAAATGCTTATTCAAATTTTGCCTGTTTTAAAATTGTTTTTGTTGTTGTTGAGTTGTAGGAGTTTTTAAATATATATTCTGGATACTAACCCTTGTTACCTGAAATATTTAAAGTTTCCTTCCTGTTTTAACATTTATACATTTTAAAACCACATAAAAACCACACCAACTGCTGACTCAAGAAACCTTACACTCTATCATAGATCGCTTAGAACCTGGCTCCTTAAAATGCGGCATCAACATCACCTGAGAAATCAGCATCACCTGGGAGCTTGTTAGAAATTCAGAATTTGGGGCCTTACTTCAGATATTCTGAATCAGAATCTGCATTTGAACAAGATCCCCAGGTGATACATATGACACTGAAGCTTGAAAAACACTGCTCTAGAACACAGTGTGGCTGTGTAAGGTAAGTCAAGCATTCTGTTTTGGTCATTTTTTTATTCTAGAATGATCCCATCCTGGCATTCTTGCCCTTTCTGCTATTAAAACACAAGACCAGCCCTGGCTGTGTGGCTCAGTTCTGCCCTACACCAGAGGTTGTGGGTTTGATCCCTCATCAGGGCACACGCGTAGGCTGCAGATTTAATCCCCGACTGGGGTGTGTGCAGAAGGTAGCTGATCAATCTCTCTCTCTCTCTCTCTCTTTCTCTTTCCCTCTTCTTGCTATAAAATCAACAAACATATCCTTGAGTGAGGGAAAAACAAAAACAAAAAAACAAGGCCAAACTATGCCACTCTGATGGTAATGTCACGAATTTATAGACCTTCTTAATTTTGACATGTTGAGATGGATGTTTTTCTCCAGGGTTGAATCATATTAATCCTTATGTCTACATCTCTTTCTATCTATTTCTCTTCTCCTTTCTCTGTGCTCCAAAAATAAATGTAGCCTGTGGCTGTACCTTCTGTTTCTTTTCAGAAAAAAAAGGAACAGATTCTCACACTGGTTTTCAGAGGCCCATCTGACACTGTGTTTTATTTCTTAGCTGCTCTGCGTAAATTGCTTCTAGGCAATTCTCTTCTTAGCCTCCAACTGGGGCTTTGTGCAGCTGAAGTGATTGTTATCTCAGCAAGTTAGTGACATCAATCCATCCCTTCTCCTGTGGGATCCTATGCCTTTAATGAGAATATTCCCCAAGTGTCTACTTCTGAGCTGCTGGGGCGAGTGCAGTAGCCAAGGACGAGACCTCTGCACAAGGAACCTTTTGAGTCAGTGAGACTTCTTCCTGACACCTGTACCCTACACACTTTATCTGATCATTAGTGTTGAAAACTACCTGTGGCTCCAGTAGATTCCTGGAAATGACAATAAGGAACGTGATGCCCACCCTAACAGACACATTCGCCTTGAACATGGGCTGGCTGCTGATTATTGTGTTCCCTTATTGTGAACCTTGCTTTAATGGCCCACTGAACTCCCACTTATTCAGTCTAAGTTGTATTGGGTTGGCCAAAAAGTCTGTTTAGTTTTTTCCATAAAATAAAAGACACATTTTTCATTTTCACCAATAACTTTATTGATTGGCATACTTTGAGTATGTCAGCTATCTCCTGCTATTGGCTTCTAGTGGGTGGAGGTCAGGGGCACTCTAAACATCTTCTAATGCATAAGACAGCCCCACAGCAAACAATTATTTGGCTGAAATATCAACAGTACCAAGAAACTTTGCAAACCACTTTTGACACATTCGATCAGTCATAGCAACTTCTTCATACATTGCACAAATCTTTTTCTGCTTCCGTTGTGTTTTTACCCTTTTTGAAATAATAAAGCATAATACACTGAAAATGTGTATTTTCTTCCATCTTCAATATTGAAAGGGCTGCACAAAAATTCACTAACTTTGATGTTTTTTTAAAATGTGCACTGATATGACAGCTGTCACAATACAATCTAATAAATCGTTTCAAATGAAGTTAAAGACAACTAAGCACTATTAGAGCTATTGTATGGAAAAAATGTAATGGACTTTTTGGCCAACCCGATATTTTAGTGATTGAAACATTATCTTTGTTTATTCATATTTCCATCATATGTGTGTATCACATGTCAGAAGAAACTTGAAACCAAAATACATAGTTAGTTCTCACCACTACTCAGCAGTAGGAAACCTGAAAGGAAGGAGGTAGGAGGGAGGCATCTCTTTGCAAAACTGATGCTTGGTGTTAGTCAAAAATTTCAATCTATTCCCAGGTGATGCCTCTCACAAAGTAGCTGCAGGAAGGGGCAGTGATGGTGTACACAGAGGATCTCGTGTTTGACCAACACCCAGTTTTCTCCCTTTGATTAGTCCAAGTCCATTGAAGTTATTCTATTCCCTTGGTAGTGATTTGTTGCAGAATGGCAGGTGATGAAGTGACGCATGCAGTGATGTCTGGGGTGGTGTAGGGGTCGGGATATTCTGGGAGAGGTTTCCTTGTTCTATGGAAAGATGTTTTTTCATTCTCCCTTTGGTGTTGTCACATCTGGAGATGATGCCTGGAAGTCCTGCTGCCATATTGCTGTGGGCCTGAAGATGATGCTCGGCCTTAGAACGACAGAGCAGAGGAAAGGAACGACTTGGGAACTTGACTATATTGCTGAGTTGCTTAGATCAATGAACCCTGAGATCCCACCCTGTGTGGCTCTCAGTTTTGTGGGACAGTGAATTTGCTCATTGTCTAATTCAGCTTCAGTCAGGTTTTTTGTTTCTTGCAGCCAAAGCCATTTGAGCAGATACAGAGGGAAAATATGGACAGTTTCCCAATACTTAGTGTTATGGGTTTATTTAGTTTGCAGCAAGTTTATGGAATAAAACACATCCATATTTCATAGTGTATAAACACATTCCAATGTTGAATATAAATTAAATATAATTTTTAAGGATAAGTAATGCTGGACAGAGACTTGACTTGGGGTGGTGAACACACAGTGCAGTGTATAGGTGATGTGTTGTGGAGTTGTGCACCTGAAACTTGTATAGTTTTGCTAACCAGAATCACCCCAATAAATTCAATAAATACATGCAATAAAAAGAAAAAAAATTTAATCTTTACTTATATTTTGGACTATCTACCCCATGACATTTCTTCACTAACACAGATAATCACCAGCTGGCTATTTTATTTCCACTGAACTATGCACTTTGGGGGTATAGAGGGGTGACTTTGTGTCCAGCACCTCCCTTCTCAGTCTGTTCCCTTTGAACTTGGCTATGCGAACATCCAGGCACAGCTCTAACCAGACTTAAGGATCATAATAATCATAGCATATGTTTCATTTTCGTTAATTTGGGGGTAAGATATAAAATGGATTTATAAAAGGGAATTTAAAATTACTTTAAAATTTTAAATTACATTTAAACTAACATTTAAAATTAAATGTTAGTTATATTCTGAATAGTTGTTTCTTGTGTATGGTGCCCAATTCAAAGGTACAAAGGGATGTGCAGTGAAAAGAAAGCCTCCTTCTTCCCCCTGGCGTCAGCCACCTAGTTCCCCCTCCTAGAGGCAATCACTGTTACTGGTTATGAAAGGAAACCGATCTCCTAATCCACTCAGGCGGTTCAATTTAGGACATGAGCCTGCTGAGACACGTGATAGTCTGAAAAGTTGGATAGGGCCCTAGACCCAGACACGCTAAGCTTGTGCTCCGGCCCTGACCTTGAGAGAAAAGCTGAGCCCCTGACCTTGACGAGGCTGTCTGGGTTTCCTTTATGAAATGGGGATTACTAACGCCTACTCTACTCTTTTCATGTGTTTAAACTTCAGATCAGATCTAATAGTAAAAGTTCTCTGGAAAGATAAAAACACAAGAGCAGTCGAATGCAGACAAAGCTTACCCCACTGGGATCCAGAAATGCGATAAGTGTTTTCTTTCATTTGTTTAAAATTCTGTTTAATGCTTCAGTAATTCCTTTGTGAGCTAAAATATAAATATAAAAATGAGGTATTAGGAACCTGTTGTCAATGGATTCTTACTAGTTGCCTCCACTATTTTTGACCCTTCTGAGGTACAGGAAGCTTTAGGATTTCGGTAGTTTTTTTTGGTGTTGTTTTGTTTTTTTCCAGTTTAGGCATGGAGTACTTTTGTAGGCACCTCAGTGCAGGGGTAAAGAATGGAAAAGCAGGACTTGGCTTATACAAGTTCTGGGTGGTGCCATGTCCCCGAATATGTGGTGGTGGTGGTGGTGGGTCAACCTGATGGGGAGGCGCTTGGTTTCTTGGTCCTAGGATTTCAGCCTGCATGTTCGTGTGCCTGGCAGTGGGGTGGTGACAGTGAACAGCTAGAGTGAAGGGATAGGGTGGTGGCATCAGGGCTGTTCATGATGGGCCTGAATTCTCAGAGCGCGCCATCATTGGAGAATTACAACCCAGCCTCTGTTTAAACTGGGGGCTTTGGGGAATGTGCTGAGCTACAGGCAGAACTGAGGGAGACTGAGTAGGAAAGGACCCAGAGCTGCCAGGGCTTTGCCTAGTTCGCTCAATGAGGATGGACTGGTAGGAAAAGGCCAGCATTGTGAGGGTCCGATGGCAGGCTGCTGTTGCAAGGCATGCTGTGTTTGTTCTGGCAGGCTCCTTGTAAATCTGCGCCAAGCCCTAGCCAGGACACTGTCAGGTATGAAAGGGCGCTTCACCTTCTGCACGCTGCTTTTCATTAGCCTCCTGGCGCTTGTGGTTCAGAATCTGTTTAGATTTTGAGTCCAGCAGAGACACTGCCCCATTGTGGAAGGCTGCTGTGACCGAGACACTCTGATTCTTTTTTATTTTATTTTCTGAAAACCAAGCGTCTCTGAATTAGCACTCAAAGTGCTACCCTAGGATTGGGCCAAAATTGTGTGGTTACCATGGCAACAGCACCTTTTCCTACCTAAGAATGATTTATTTTTCTCAGATGTACAGTGTTGGCAGCTCCAGCCCCCTCCCCTCAGCCCAGGTCTCTGTGAGTAGGTCCCTGTGTGCACAGGCGGTAATATCTGGAATGAGGGGTGGGAGGTGCCGTTGCCCCTGTTGACAAGTGTCATTCTTGTGTTTTCTCACTGCCCCCTGCCCAGGTCCAGCCTCAACACAGTATTTGTGAATTTGGCAAAATTGGGCTTTAACACTTTACCCTCTGCCTTTACATCTTTCCTTTTCCAGTTCAAGTAAATTCAGCAAACTTTTACTGAAGCGGTGGTTGTTGAGTTTGAATTGCAGCTTCAACATTTACTAAGTATATGTCCTCAGGTGACGTTCTGAGTCTATCAGTTTTCTCATCTATCAAATGGAGCTAATAGTAGTACTTTCCTCACCAGGCTTCAGGGAGGGTTAAATCGGGATTTTGTGAGCAAATTTCTTGGCACAGTGCCTGGAATGTAGTAAAAACTCACAAATAAGCTATTAGTTATAATGACGCATCAGCTGTGCAGGCTCTTTTAGGCTGAAACAATACAAAAGGCAGCCAGCATAAACAGACACGCGCAACCATAGGCCACAGTCCAATCCGGCCTAAGGGCAGGCATACCTGGCTTCTTCCACTCTCGCCCTGCTTTCTGGTCACTGGGTCATCAGTTGCTCTCAATGTGTTCTGTGAGTCCACAGTGTACGTGCCTCATCCTGGTTTGATCTGGCCTTGGTAAGGGTTGTTCTTTCCAGAATTCATCCTTACATCTTTTTTTTTTTTTTTTGATTTAGATTCACTGTTGGTAAGATATAATCTCCAAAGCTGAGTTTCTAATTGCTCATGCTGTTGGACATGCCTATAAATAAGGTTCTTGTTTTAGGCTTACGTGGCCAGCTCAGCACTTCTCCAACCGAGTCGCTGACCCCCTTCTGTCAGATCACCCACTCCCAGTGCAGTGCGCATGACCGCAGGCAGGGCTCACACCAGTGTGTCTGATGTCTCATTAGAGACCTACTCCACCCAGGAATGGCCACTGCAACTGAGCTCTCCTCAGCACACGGCAGGCCCTCTGAGCACCCTGGGACCTGACCCGCTTGTTGTCTGATGGAATTTCCTACGTAATTTTGGGGGTGTTTATAGAGTCCTGTTCTTTCCCATCCAAAGGCTACCTTCAATCAACCTGGAAATCAGATTACATTAGATAGACACCTTAAGGACCAGACGGGGAGATGAACCAACCATAGCTGCAGAAACAAAATCCTCTGCTAAGCCTCCAAGTTCATTTAAACAGCATCAAAAAAATCTGCTATCATCTTGTGCCATAATTTCTTGTATAGATCTATACAAGAAATATAGATGTATAAAGATGTATATATAGATGTTTATAGATGTATAAAGTATGAGAACCATAGTCACATGTAGCTAGGAAGTGCTTGAAATGTGGCTAGTCTGAATTGAGGAGTGCTGTATGTATATAATATATACTGTATCTTGAAGACAGTACAAAGGGTAAATGATCTAACTAATAGTTTTATATTGATTACATGTTGACATGATAATACTTTAGATATAGTGGGTTGAATAAAATTTAGTATTTATATATTATTAAATTAATTTCACCTGTTTATTTTTACCTTTTTAATATGGTTGGAGAAAAATTTAAATAACACATATGGCTTGCATGTGTGACTTACATTATTTTTCTACTGGATGGTGATGCTCTAGATTGTAGTCTTTTTGCAGTAATTTAGAATCAAGGAAAATAAATATTACTGTAGGTATTTTAATTACAGAGGGATTTAACACAGGGAATTAGGTGCTTACAAAACTAGGTCTGGAGGAACAAAAATCAGCAGCAGGTGTGTGTGAGGGTAGGGGGTGGATCTCCTTAGCTTTCAGCTTTACTGCTGGCTCTCAGAAAATCTGAAAGGAAGCATTGCTCAGAGTAGAGTTCAGGAAACCATTAGAAAATGTGGTTAATGGTCCCAGCTATCCCACAACACGTGGTGGATGGCTGGCAAGAGTTTTGCTGGTTTTTGCAAAAACTCACATCTGACAAAGCCCATGTGTCCACTCTTGGTGTTGGAGGAAGAGTAATAGGTCTTCTTACCTCTTTTCTGCCTTCTGAATCTCATGCAAACATGTCCTATTGGCAGAATGCAAATAACATCCAGGATCCTGGATGCCATGTAGTTCCCAATCTTCCAGCCCTGTGATACACAGGAGAACCAGAAAAGGATGCACACTAGTGGTTGAAAATAAGCAAATGAAAACAAAAGAAAATAACCTCAATATTCAGCACATTTCCCAAGGAGAACCATATTCATTTTGAGATATGGCATAGTGTTTAGCACATAATAGGTATTCAATGAAATTGAGAAAACCATTTTCTTTGTGGATGTGGATATTTATGTTGGCTCTAGTATTTTGCTATTGCAGATAATTCTGTAATGGATCTTCCTCCCTCCCTCCCTCTCTCCCTCTCCCTCCCTTTCTTTTCTTTTCTCTTTTCTTTTCTTTTGCTTTTTTTCTTTTTCTTCTTCTCTCTGTTTCTCTCTCTCTCTCTTTTCTTCTCTTCTCTCTCTCTTTCTCCCTCCCTCCTTTCTTCCTTCCTTCCTTCCTCCCCTCCTTCCTTCCTTCCTTCCTCCCCTCCTTCCTTCCTTCCTTCCTCCCCTCCTTCCTTCCTTCCTTCCTTCCTCTCTTTCTCTCTTTCTTTCTTCTTCCTCACCCAATGACATGCTTACTGATTTTAGAGAGAGAGGAAGGGAGGGAGAGAAACAGGGATATGACAGAGAAACATTGGTGGCCTCTCAAATGTTACTGGGGATGAACCAATAACCCAGGCATGTGCCCTGACTGGGAATGGAACTAGCGACCTTTCGGTTTAAGGGATGACACTCCAGCCAACTGAGCCACACTGGCCAGGACTATGGACATTTTCATGTATGACTCTTCTTGTTTTTATTAATATATTTTTTAGGGATAGGCACTCAGAAGTGGGATTGCTGAGAACTGTTTAATTTTGTCATGTTGCTTTCCAGAACTGATGCACTAATCTATAGTCATACATATATTATATACACAAGAATTCTACAAGAAGACTAGCCTTTCACGACAATGTCATTAACTCTGTGCATTATCATTCTTTGCTTATATTTGTTCAAATTTAGTGTGTAGAGAGTGAGCCCAGTTTTCTTTGGACTGGGTGCTGGTGAGGCAGCAAAAGGGCCAGGCATGGGGCTGATTGAGTCAGTTACAGAAGTCATGATTTTCCTCATCATTCAAGCCCACCAGCTACCAAGAACCTTGTCCAGTTTAAGCATTCCCCATGGTTTTAGCTGTTCTCCCTTTAAGATGAAATAAAAGGAGTGGCAAACTTTGAATCACCGAATTCTTCTCTGCTTCCTGTGAGAGTTAAGGATAATTGCATAGACATTTGACATTTGTCTCAGAGAAAGAAATACTAAATGGTAATAGCTAAAGCAACCTTTTATTTTCTTCCTTTTATTTTGTGGTGTTTCATTATGGGGAACAACAAAGTGATGGCTTTTTTTGTTTATAAATTATATTCTAAGAACAAATATGTACCTTATTTCTCTATAAGGGGAAGATGATTTGAAGGATGTAAAGATAATGTAGAATCAGACCAGAGAAGGGTTTGGGTTTCCCGACCTGTGAAGGGTCATAAATAACAAACTACCTCACACGGTTGCTGTGAGGATCAAATGATTTCATATATAAACAGTGCTCCTCAGTGTGCCCAGCACACTGTATATGTGTGAGAAATGGTGGCTGTGTTTGGGACAGGTGAGCCTATGAGTGTTTCTCAAACTGGGACCGGATGCTATTGGCCTCTTGTACCAGAGCTGCATTTTGTTTTATGATCACTAGTCAAGTGAAGAGGCTGTTGGCACTTAGCTGGGAAATACAATTATCTGTAAATTGCCATTCTGGGGTTTATGAGTGGGATGAGTCTAGGCACCTATTATAAGGTGCTTAGAATTACAATGTGTTGAGTCAAAGGATGGCTAAGCCAGCAAGGGTCTTTTACCTCATATAGTGATATCATTTTACAGATGAAGAAATGGAGGCCCAAGAAAATTGATGAAAGACTCAAGAGTTTCCAAAAAGTTAAAGGCAGACCTCAGGGTTAGAAGATGAGTCTTCAGGCTCCAAGACCAGTATCTTACCTATTCCATAAGGGCAACACACCCAACAGCTGGCCAGTGTCATGAGCATGTGGTGGTAGTGGTGGGGTGACAGGCTGTCCCTGAAATTGCCTCTTCCCTAGACCCAAAAGGGGAGGAGATGCTATAAGGTAGGGAGCCAGGTTCTCTGGAGCAGTGATTCCCTGTCTTATTGAGAATAAGGAATACTTTCCAACATCAATAAATTTCATAGAACTTCCGCTTCCACTATTGTATAGAAGCTATGGCTTTGATAGCTAATGTTAGAGAAAATGTATTATAATACTAGGTACTGCACACATATCAGCAATTTACAATGGAAATGTACATGCATTCAAAAGTGGTTGTACCTATATCATTTGTTCAGACTACAAATAATGATTGGATAGCATTTATATTTGTGAGCACCTTGCAATAACTCCACCACCTAAGCAGGTGACGTCTACATCCATTACCGTGGGGATCTGTTGGTTTCTTATATTTTTTGGAAGTTCCAAAAGGAGGGAACTAATGTAGGGGTAATGTGGCGCAAATAAAGAGGAGCAGTAGGTTAAAACATTCTGGTCCTTTCTCCAAAATGGTCCAAGGCTAAGCTCTCAGCTACAAGAAATTAGGTTTGAGTAGAAAAACACAAAACAAAACCACACGAACAAAGCTCTCTCTTGTTCTTTCATATAAATGCAATGTAAACTGATACCCAGTTGGGAATGTTGGCCTCCATAGTCTGAGAGCCAAACTATTTGGAGGCAGTTATGGTTCATTAACTGCATTGAAAAATGCAGAGTGACAGTTAAAGCTGGAGTTTCAGCAGCCAGACTTGTATGTGTTATTAGATAATATTTGTATGACAGAAATAGAGTCAGGTTGCAAAATCTCCATTCCATTTGCCTATCCTGGGACAGAGCTGGGAAATCTGGAAAGAGATGAGGTTCTGGGAGATGGTTCTGAAGGGCATAGACCTGGGAAGGGCATCTGCCTCTCTGGGGCAGTTTTGGGCTGGTCTGGGCCAGTGAAAAAGGCATCAGAGAGTGAGGGCTCCCACCACTGCTTTCACCAGCATCTTGAAGAAGGTGGTGGGAGGGACTTCCAGTGATGGTAGCATGAGAAGCTGATGGTTCCTCTCCACAGACCAAGCATAGTACTGGAAAAATTGTCAAGAAAAACTATTTCAAAGCACTGTAACTTGACCGAAGGCAAACAACAAATTGAGAAGGTTTTCATCTGGGGCTTTGGGTAGGAACAGCAGGAGTCTGTGGCCTCCTTGTCAGGAGCTGCTTCCGTGCCTTTCTGCTGGTTCAACTGACCAGAATTGTAGTTTTAAAAGTGCAGGGCTGGCCAAGACAATGAGCAATTTTGCAGTCAGAACGGGCAGACTCATTTTGGGGTGTGTGTGTACACATGCATGCACATGTGTAAGCCTGTGGCTTTGCTGGGTAAAACAGAGGACTCAATCAGAAATGAATGTGACTTTGCTAGCCTAAGATTTTCTTCTTGGTTGAAGTGAGTGAAGGACCAGCCAATGATTTAATGGGGAAAGTCCTGTAAATGAAAGAGTTAAAGAGAAGCTGAGAGAAGTTCTCCATGTATTCATGATGGACTGGCTGATTATGCGTGCACAAAGCAGACCCAAGAGAGCCCAGGAAAAGCTAAAAACCAAGGAGAATTGAGATCTGGCTGCAACTTTCAAACTGTTCTTTAACCCCCACACAGAACTAGCAGTAGTGGGATCCAGACTTTGGCCAGGTGACTCCTGGTCCAGTGCTCGTGCCGCTGCTCCTGTGTTTAAGACACTGGAGTGTCTCCAGGCGATGAAGTGATGATACTAGCGGTCTGTGTTGCTGCACGTTGTTTTGGGTGCTTCCATGGTGGCGATGTGGAGGCAGTGTGGCTAGAAAGAGTGCGGAGTAGGGTCAGACAGAATGGGGTTTTAATATCGGCTCTATCTCTGACTAGTTGTGTGAATTTGTGTGATTTGTGCAACATCATTTTATCTTATTCAATCCTTAGAAAAGGCTGATGAAGTAGCCATTATTACAATCCCTATGTTCTAGGATGCGGTGACGTGAACAGCTTTGAAATCTGTAAAATAGTTGTTTTTTATTGTTTGTTTGTTTTGTGAAGATTGCATACTGTAATAGTAATAACGTACCTACCACATGGTAGTTGTTCAATAAATACTTTTTTGTTTATCTGTTGTTTTTGTTGCTATTTCTGAAGATGCAGAAAAATCATTATGGCCAGGTGGATAAACCCAGAGAACTTATCTCCCCTGACAGTCAGCAAGAAAATCATAAGGTGCTGATATTAATGCTGCAGTAGGGGGATCAGGCCTCTGAGTGGTTATCTATTGCTGCCAGAATAAATTACTGCAGTGGATTAAAACAGCACAAACTTATTATTATGCAATTCTGTTGGTCACAATTCCAGGCACCATGTGGCTCACCTGGGTCTTTTGCTTAGTGCTTCACGGAGCTGAAACAAGGGGTGGGCCAGACTGGGCTCCTTTCTGGGGGCTGTGGGTGTGAACTCACTTCTTTGTTCATTCAGGTGGTTGGCTAAATTAAATTCCTGGCAGTTATAGGCCTGAGGTCCTTCTGTCCTTGCTGGCTGTCAGCCAGTGGCCCATCTTTACTAGAGATCCTTCCTAGAGGTTGCTTAATCCCTTCTCTTTTCTCTGCGACTCTTCCTTCCAGCAATAGGAGACTGAGATTCTTTCATGCTTAGAATTTCTCCAACTTTTCCTTCTGCTTCTTCTCTCTGACTGCCTTAGGTTTTCCTGGATAATCCAAGCTGGTCTCAGCATGTTACAGTCCCTAATCTTAATCACATCTGCAAAATACCCCATTCATGCCCTGGGAATTAGGGCGTGGTTGTCACTGGAGGGAGTGCATTATGCCTATCATGGTCTCTCAGAGGAGAGTAGGCTTAGGCAAACTCTTGGAACAGAAAGACACATTCATATGAGACCAGGAGCAATGAGATGTTAGGAAATGTGACTGTGTAGATTTGGATTACTGAGGCTCTTCTCTATAGTCTTTTTTTTTTGGTCCATCCAACATTCCTTTCTTTGGGGGAAATGCTCCTTCTTCATTCTCTGTGGTTTTTATGGGGCTGTCGATCACAAGATTCCACCTGCTTGGCTGCAGAGATAGAACCATGATCTAAAATGGGCAAATGAAATCACCTCTTTGCCAGGAATTGACTTATGGGAAGAGACAAACAGGCATTGGAATTGAACAGAGAGGAGTCACGGAGCATCAAGGTCCAAAGCTCATTTGACTAGCCTTGCTCAGTCCTCCCCGAGACATGAAACAACTTCAACACTGGGACCTACTTAGAATCCTTCCCAAACGTCTCTTTTCTGGCTTAAGTTACTCAGAATTGGTATCTGTTGGTTACACCAAAGAATCTTAACTGCTATGTTGTCCCTCAATATCACGGTCACCACCGTCATTACATAAAAGAACATTTATTCAGGTCTCCTTGGTCGGAACTATGCTGGGACCTTATTGCTGACACAATTTCTAATCTCTTTGTTGGAGCTTTCTTACCTTGAGTCATGTCTTTTTAACACTTCCTTCATTAACCCTGATAAAACTAGAACAAACAGAAAAGAATTTAATAATGTGTAATACCTCAGAAATCCAGTTACATTAAAGCCACCAGCCAAGCAGGCAAAAATCACTACTCCTTTTAACCTTTTATTACTTACCACATATAAATTACAACCACACAATATAATTCTCATTCAAGATGATGGTCTGAATCATAAAATTGCAAGTATGAAATGTACTCTGTTTATTTTAGCAGGAAAGTATGCAATACAACCAGTCTTCTTTTTTATTTTTATGATTTGGTGCTTTCAGGAGTAAGCCTAAATTATATAGCATATTCATAGAATGCCTCATCCCGTGACAACAAGGAGGTCAATGAGGTGTCATAGTACATAAGAATTAAGATTCAAATGACCTACCAGTGACAAACAGTTGTATTTCTTGCATGATGAACGGAGGGAGTGTTCTGAGCGACTCACACTGATATAAAGGAGGGTTGAAGGAGGCCACTACTTCTCTTGCCTTAGGTCTGGCCATGATCCTTGAAGGCAGGAGGGTTTTAGGATTTGTTCTGATTACTTGAAAGGCAGTGACTTTGGATGGATAGGAAAGTGGCCCTTCCTTGGTGTTCCTAAGAAAGCTTTGATGTGAAGAGTTCAATACTGTTTGGCCCTTTCTGGAGAATTATGGCAAATTTAGTTCCACCCAACCTCTCACAAGGTCAGACATCCAGTGCTCAAGTTAATCCTCTGTGAAGATTCGGGGGCAATGAGTCTGCCTGCTGGGTTGTCTTCCAGGCCCCTTCACTACCTCTCTTCAGACCCCAGGAGCCCAGTTTCTCTAAGGAAGAAATTTGGGAGGAATGGTTTACTCCCTCAGTCTAATTTCTCTTTTATTCAGGAGAACAATCTCTCAAAGACAATTCAGTCCAATAATAACAGTAATACAGACACCATAACCACCTCCTGTATTTATATCACACTCCCTTTCCAGAGGAATGGAATAATTTGAAGGTTCTCTCTCTTTCCAGGAGGCAAGGAACCATTGTTCCCTCTTGAACTCCCAGGAGGCTGGGTAAGATTAACCTGAAGGCATTTGATCTTCACAAAATCACCCTCGGACACTGTGCTCTTCCCTGAGCTTGTAAATGGACTTTCTGATGCTGAATTCTATTTAGTTTTTCTTTTCTCTTCCTTTTCTCCCTTCTTTTTTTTAAAGCCTTTATTTTTTTAGAGCAGTCTTACATTCACAGCTAAATTGAAAGGAAGGGACATAAAATTCCTATATACCTCCTGCCCCCACACATGTACAGACTCCCTGATCAGCACGTCACCCACCAGAGTGGCGCATTTGTTACAGCTGAGGAACCTGCATTGACACATCCTAATCACCCAATGTCCTTGGTTTACCTTGGAGTTCACCCTTGGTGTATTACATCCTTTCGCTTTGGGCAAATTATAGTGTCATACAGAGTATCTTTGTTGTGTGAGAATCATCTGTGCTCTCCTGTTCATTGCTCCCCTCTGGCACAGCCCCTGATCTTTTTACTGTCTCCATGGTTTTGCCTTTTCTAGAATGTCATATAGTTGAAATCATACAGTATATATCCTGTCTTATTCCTTTTCAGATTGGTTTTTTCACTTATAATATGCATTTAATATTCCTCCATGACCTTTTTTTGTGGCTTTATAGCTCATTTCTTTTAGTGCCAAATACAATTCCATCATCTTCATGGGCTGCTGTTTGTTTATCCATTTGCCTACTGAAGGACGTCTTTGTTGTTTCCAAGTTTTGGCAATTATGAATAAAACTGTGAAAAACATCTGTGTGCAGGTTTTTGTGTGGACACAAGTTTTTAACTTTTTTGGCTAAATACCAGAGAGTGTGATTGCTGGATCATGTGGTGGGAATATGTTTAATTTTGGAAGAAATTGCCGGACTGTCTTCTGAGTGGCTGTACCATTTCGCATGCCCACCAGCAATGAATGAGAGCTTCTGTGGCTCCACACACTTACCAGTGTTCGGTGTTGCCAGTGATCCATATTTTGGACATTCCAATAGATGTGTAGTGGTATCTCGTTCTTTTAATTTTTATTTCCCTGCTGTCATATTGTTACTGAACAAAGGTAGGGTTCAGCTGCTCACTACCACCCATGGGCAAATTCTGAAGACAAGGGTTGGTGGGAAAGGAAAGAGGTCTTTATTAAAATATTACAAAATTTGTGAGGATAGGAGACTCTGTCTCTGGACTCTTTTCTTCTGCAAAACACAAACAAAATCCATCTGTTCCCAAAAGACTAAAACCCCAAACAATGCTGAGAATTCCTGCTCCATCCTTCTCTGTCCTTTGGAGCTAGAGGCGGCTAAGTGGTTGCTTTTTGGCTTCAGGCTCCTTCCTGGGGTCCGTGTGTGGGGCTAGCACTGCCATCTGCCATGTGGTTTCCAGGACCAGCAAGGTCCTGCAAACCCTGCCCTGCACATCTGTGAAATGCGTCTCAGAGGAAGAGAGTGTTTCCCCTTTCTCTCAGTTTAAATCTCCTGGCCCAAACTTCTGTGTACTCCATGAGGGTCCAGCCCTCACAGCCAATTCTGTTCTATTCCCAGGCTAGGCTGACAGGACAAAACCTCCCCCTGCTTCCATGTTGACATTTATGGTACATGTGCCCCCATCCTCTGGTACCGCCTTTAATCAGGGACTGGAAGGGGGTAGGAGGGCTTTTCTTTTTGTCAGTTGCTCTCACTAGCCTCCCACATGCTCAGCACAACTCCCTTCAACACTGTGCTAGCTTGGTCACCAGGGCGATGTTACACTGCGGCCCGGCTGGTTCCCTCCCTCTGCTGACGGTATTAATATCATGTGGGGCAGCCTTTCCTTACTTCTTTCCTTTTTCCTTTCTTTCCTCCCCCTTTCCCTTCCTTCCTTTCTTTTCTTCTTTTAGTAAGAATGAGCAGTTAGAATAGTATACTTATAGTAATCTACCAGGCAGCTTCTTTTCAAGTTTTTAAAAATGTAGTGGTACTTTTCCAGTCTTGGGGGCTCTCAACAGTCTCCTGGACTCTCACAGAATACTAGCAGCCTGGGTGACGCAGCACCTCCTGAGTGCCCTGATGTATTGTTTTTCTCTGCAGTGACTAGGCCAGCACTTCATTCCTTTAACACAAATGCATTTATTGACTAGTTTAGAAGGGAAATTTATTTTCCTTTGTCTTCCTAAACCACAACTTCGACACCTCCTCCTCCTCCTCTTCATAATTGTCACAGTCGGATGTTCAATTACATCTAAAAGCCCTAGATTTAAGTGACAGATTAAGAGGCTCAGCGGGTCGCTACTCTAATGTTCATTTCACCTGTTGGTGTATTTCTCTAACCTGCAGGCATTGGACTTCGGGTTAGCCTTTCGACTTACACCGTTTGCTGGTGCAGCCTGTGGCTGCCCGGCCCCCTCAGCTGGGTGTATGGTCTTTGAGAGAGGTCGGCTGGAGGGCGCCTCTCCTCCTCCCACTCCCCCCAGGCCACCCTCACCTAGTGCTGTGAGAGAAGGAAGAATCCTTCCAACACCACCTCTCCTGCCCCAGCCACCAGCTCCTGGAACAGAGCCCGACACCCAGTGGGTGCTCCATAAAGTCTGCAGGGTAAAATAGTAAAGTGCTCCAAACCAGTGAGCCTTAAGTGTCTGCTTTTGCTTCAGATGGAAACACGGGGAGAGCTCACAAATACTACCCACTCCTCTTGAAATTACAGAAGAAAAAAATGCGTTCCCTCACCCCCCATTTTGGCTTCATTTGGCTTCCAAAGGTATATTTCTGCTTCTGTGCATTTTGCCCTCTTTCTATTCTCCAAGGACAGTTCCCAATGTGTCTTTGACCTCCCTGGGCTGCCACAGGAAACTACTATCAGCTCCTTACCTCTTGGGGTGGGACCTTCTATTAATTGAGACCAAGACTTTCCAGGGAACTTTGCACTTTGAAAAGAACGAAAGACTTCTAGATTCCAAAGAACGATGGGGTATCAGACACTCCTTTCATGTCAAAGAAGAGATGTCTGTAGGTCTATTCTATTTTCTCTGAAAGCTTACTCTTGTCTTCCTGTATGAGTAAGGCTGCTATCTCAGACACCTTGGAGCTTCCTCGTAAAGCTATTTGGCAGGAACAGCTGGGGAGTCAACACTAGTGCTTTAGATGGGGCTCAGCTTCTGTCTCATCACAGACGCTGGGCCGAGGGCACCGAGCATCTTCCTGGTTGTACCTCTACTTCCTGCTCCTGCTTTTCAGTCTTACACAGCCTCCGGGACCCTGTGATCAAAGCACTCGGCACGGGCTTGTCCGTCCAGAACACTCTCAGCCTGGCGCCTTTTTCAGGGGCCTTCTCTTGTGCTGGGGCTGGATCTTATTCTAGCCTAAGGCATTTGACTTAGGAGCTCCAAGGGTGCGCTGGACTTTCCTTCACTGTATTCAAATTTTCTATATGTCTTCTTCTCCCAGTGGCTGTAACTTCCTTAAGGTCAGCTTTCTCCTTGTATATTCTTTGTGTCTAGTGCTGTGCCTGGCCCATTATAAATACGGGTGAAATATACTGACACGGAAGTAAGAAAGAGGGAGAGGAAGGAGGAGGAGGGGCGAGGGACAAGGAGGAGGAGTTTTTGCACTTCCCCACTAGACTAATAACTGATTTCCCGCTTAATTCTAACAGAAAACTAGTGGTGAACACATCCCTGTGGATCTGAGTTTCCATCCTGAGAGCCAATGAATACTGGATTCCCTCACAGAGACTTAAGAGTTCTTGTCTTAAAGCTGTGAAGGGACCATTTTGTAGATAATTAAACTTGGGGTTTTTGTGTCCATCTCCTTGATCCCTTATTGTTAGTAGCTACTCCAATCTTAAGCTTCATTTTGGTCTTTTACATTTAGTCTTTATCTGCAATCAGTTGGTGTCTGGTAATTGCAAATTATTTGAACAAGATGCAAATAGTATAGCAAGAATTTGAAAAGGTCAGAGGAGTTGTGTCTAAGAATTGCAGCTAAAGGGTTGAAGAAACTTTACTTGAAGCATTAATTTTAGACAATTGCTAGGTCTCACAAAATTAGACTAGAGATGCATCTGATATTCCATGTTGGGTCCTTCTGTGATGAGCAGGCTGGGGCAGAGCTTTCTGGCCTGGGTAATGTGAGTGTGTGTGCGTGCACGTGCCTGTGTGTGAACAAGATGAGATTCAGCTAGAGCTACTGTGGTTGAACATTCATGTGGTTGTCAGGTCCAGCATCTATTCTGAGTGGTCAGTGTCCAGGTTACACTAATTATTAAATGTGTTGATCTTCAAAACCATGGGACTGCGTTTGTAGATGGGGACAGGGGAGAACTACAAATACCCCCACTCTTCCTAAAGAAAAAATACTCATTTCCTTCTCCCTCTCCCTCTTCCTCCTTCTCCTCTCCCCTTCTCTCCTCTCCTCTCCTCTCCTCCCCTCCCCTCCCCTCTCCTCTCCTCTCCTCTTCTCTTCCTCTCTCTTTCTCTCTCTTTTGGCCAAAGTATGTATTAAATTTTAGGTAAGTTTCAAACAAAAATATTATACTTTTATATCTTGCATTTTAGGCTAATCTGGAGGTTTAGTCTAAATCTAGTGAACTAATAATGCTAATAAAGTCAGAGAAGTAAAGACACCCATTCTTCATCTCTCCATTCATGTTCCTGGTAATCATTTCCCCATTCTGGGAGGAGTAGTTCTGGAAGAGAGAATTCCTGATGGAAGGAATATCTTTGCATATCAGAAGTTTCCGAAGAAGAAAAGAAGACCACTGACCAGGAGAATTTTGGGATGCGAATGTCTTCGTGTCTCTTAATCTCATTCCAAATGCCTAAGAGGTGTGATGCAGAGCAGATGCTGGAGAAAAGAAACTGGACAGTGGAGGCTTCCCTTCACTCATGCACATTTGAAGTTGCACTTCTGCCCTTGAGACTTTCTGGGGAGGACAGGACCACGGTGCCTGAGCCTTTCAGGAACCTCCCTTCGTTTCTCCGCCAAGAGAGAAGAGGGGTCAGTGGTGTGCCGCCTTTACTCATACTCCTTCACTCCCTAGGCTGGCTGAGGAGTATTCCATAATTTTGGTCTCTTCAGGCTTTTCTAGGGGTCCTGTTAGCTCTCCTGAGTAACCACAATGCTGGCTGGGCCTGACAGGGCCCCAGGGGAAAAGGCTCCATGCATAGCCTCCAACTCCACAGCCCCAGCCTGAGAAATCCATCAGCCACGGCACTGCTTGTATCTGTCACCTTACTCCAGATGTCCCTCCACCTTGGTGCCCACTTGCCCCAGGCTCAGAGTCAGAGTCAAGCTTCTCCAAAGCCTGGGTGGGGCTCCCACAGGCTTTCCCTGCTGTTCCCACCAGAGGGCTGAGCACACAAACTCAGTGGCTACTAGGAGGTCCCCCAGGTGCCCATGTGCCTTTTCCAAGGCAGCTTTCTTCCCTCCCTTTTTGTTTCTCCCTTCTCCAGTTTTCTCTCTTTCCTTCCTGCCATTCTTTACCTCCACTTTCACCCCTCTCTTACTTTTATATCCTTACCTTCTGTCCCCTTTGTTTCCCTGAATTCTCTTTCCTCCCTGCAGAGTCAGCTCCTTCCCTGGGTCATACTACCTCTTTCAAGCCCTAAGAGCGCCTCCTGGCCCTGCCCTACCCTCTGCCCATCCAATTGCTGCTGGGTTTCCTGGCCCATCTCCCTGTGCCTGCTTTTCACAGGACTAGACTGGTTTTGTCTTCTTTTGTTTCCTTGGTGTAGCTCTTCTCATCCTGGCTGTAAGCTCTTTAGAGGCAAGCAATACACCCTTATTTCTTTTTGGATCCTCTTGTAGACTGCAAGGGGCTTTAAAAAGCACTTGCTTGTTGTTTGGTTGATGCAGGTTCTGAATTAGCAAACCTCAGGCCAATGTAGCATCATCCAGGCCTAAGGTCAAGGCCAGGATGAGCACAGAGACTGATTTGAGTTGTCTTCCCCCAATAGGTCCACGGGGAGGGTTAGAATGGGGACCTAAAAGCTTAGGCTTCGGAGCCAGAGAATTGGGGGATCAAATCCTAGCTCTATCACTGACCAGCTGAGGGGCCTTGGGCAAGTGGTCCCATCTCTCTGAGTCTCATTTTCCTCATCATTAAGATGGTGACAATAGTCCTGGTTGCTGTGGTGGTTACATAAGATGCTGTTTTAGAATGTCACTGAATGCTATTTTCTTCTCTCCCCTGCAGTCCCTGTTTGCTGAAGACAGAGGACACAGGTGCCAAGCTCTGGGACAGCATTCCCAGGGTGCTGTCATATAAACGAGGAGGGAAGGCCCAGGTCCAGCTGGCTGGGGCTGCTCATGGCAGGCCTAGGGTGCTGGGAAAGTTATTCTGACACCTCGGGACAAAGCGAACAACCTGCTCTTGCTCAGGCTCCAGGGCTGCTCCGTCTTGCCAGCTTTCTTGGGCTGATGCCGATACATTGGGGCCTGGGAGAGTGCAGAGCATCCTGGTGCCCTATGTGACAGGTGAGGGGCTGGCAGACATGTTGCCCTCAGTGGCTGGGCCCACTACTATAGGATGGCTTAGTCCTAACCTGGCTAGAAGGTCCAAAGGGACCTTACCAGGTGCTATATAGGACCTTCCCTTAGTTATCAGTTGGGTGAGGTTGCAGAGCACCTGGACTTCAGACAGTGCTGGGTCTCAGACATGCCTGACTGGGAAGAGGCTCCAGGCCCATTTGCTAGGTTATAGTCCATTCCCCACCCTGCCTTAGTGATTCTAGAGTGTAGTGGTTAAGAGCAGGCACTTTGGAGCCACACAGACTTGGGTTCAATCCTTTACCGACCAGCCTTGTGACCGTGACCAGTAACTCAAATGTCCTTGAACCTCAGTTTCCCCATCTATAAAAATGGGGATGATAAGCCCCGCCTCATGGGCTGGTCATGAAGTACCATGAGATAATGTGTGCAAATCTTGTAGTAACGGCCACAGAGAAGGCCCTCAATAAAAGAGCCTCGGCCCGGAGGCTCTGTCTGTGTTCCATGGTCTGTTACCTGGAGGACAATGTGGGGGAAATGGAAGAGCTTTACAGACACACAATTGCTGGCATTTGGAGCTGAAGCTGAGAACACTCCCCTCTGGGCTGCCAGATTCTGAGCCCAAGATTGTTGGTTGCCATCTGAAATCCCTGAAGGGGTCAAAGGGGACACCACAGTCAAAAGCACACAAGGGGCTAGGTATCAGAGTTGTTTGTTTGAGTCACTGAGTTCTTCTGCTGTGAGGTTTTCATGTGTGTGGAACGTGCAATGTAGCACACACTGACATCATTTTAATACTGTCCAGATGCCTCCACAGGGTACTCCAGAGCCTTCCACTGAAATCATTTTGCTGTCAAAAGCTGGCATTATAACGACATTGCAGGAGAGACTCCTTGGGAATCACTGCTGATTTCCTTTCAGGCAGTTCGTTTACCTGCAGAAGCCGGACTCTTCTCCTCTGTTCTGCAGTGTTTGGCGATTGACGTGATCCCGTAAGTCAATTTTGCAGCTGAGTGGACTGAGGTCCCAGAAAGCCAAAGGCTGAGGTGGAAAATATTGAGCAGGTGACTCATTGAGGCTTGAGTCTAGGACTTGAGCCCTGAGGAGCAGCTTGCTCACTGCTGATCTTATTGGATGTTGGGAGGTCTGGCTGGACCGTAGCCTCATTTTAGGCCAGTGTGAGAAGAGAGGGAGAGTGCCTGGGAATATTTTTTTACTGCTGATTTTTCAGGTTTTTAAGTGCATCTATTTTTTCACCTTGCTCACTTTGATTCTTCATTCACTTCTCGCCACCAGTCTCCGGTGCTAAAAACTTTCCTCTGGTGCCTTTCATACTGTTCCATTCGAGGTACATGAAGACATACTCCCTTCTCTTCAGGTGCCCCCACTCCCATCCCAACTCAACAAAGGTCATGCCTTTGGTTTCCCTGAGAAGATCGAGACTCACTGGAGTGACCTCTGGTCATCTGTCCTCTGCTCCAATATACTTCTAGTTTGTCACTTCTCTCCATGTTACCAGTTTCAGAAGATGAGGTGGCCATTCTCTTCAACAGAGCCAGCCTCTGATGCCATCCTTTCCGCCTTGACCCTTGGTTTCTCCTTTCTCTTTCTCTCCACTGTTTCCTTTCAGGCTTTCAGACATGCGCTCAAGCCAACTTCTACTTCTTTTCACAGGTGAGCTTCTCAACAGTCATCCACATCTGTTGCCCCTGGGACCCCTTAAACCTTCAATGTCTTGAATCAACCTCTCCTTGATTCTCTACTCAAATGGCACCCCTGAAGGTCATATGTGTCCCTCCAAAGGTCCAGTTGCTCCGTACTCATCATCCAGTGCTATGTAACCATGGATGCTCTTAACAACACATCTTCTTTGAAACTCTTGCCTCCGTGGGTCTATATGGTATTCAACTCTGACCTCTTTTCACACTTGTGACTTGTTTTGTCTCTCTTTCCCTTGACATGTCTGCCACTTTTCACCCTGGAGCTACACAGTCTTTAGGACTCAATATACTTCTCTCATATTTTCTCATTCTTCCCCTGAACACTCACACACTCTCAAACTCTAATTATTATGCATATCTCCCAGCTCTATGGCAGTGTCTCTAGTTTTGACTTAATTTCTAAGTTCTAGGCTTATATCTCAGACAATTCTGAGAACCTTTTTTTAAAGAGATTTTATATATTTATTTATTTTTAGGGAGAGCAGAAGGGAAAGAAGAAGAGGGGGAGAAAACATCAATGTGCGAGAGAAACATTGATTGGTTGCCTCTCTCATGCTCCCAAAAGGGGATGAGGTCTGCCACTCCAGCATGTGCCTTGACCGGGGATCAAACCAGTGAACTTTCAGTTTGCAGAATGATGATGTCCAATCCACTGAGTCACACCAGTAAGAGCAACTCCAAGAGGCTTTTTGACCGGGTAGTCTTCCAGCACCTCACCAGGGGTGTGGGCAGAGCTGGACTGTCTTCTCTGTCTTTATTGAAAGCACAGTTATCATGTCAAGGTGGAATGACAACATGGTTGAGTGTGTATGCACCAAAGCCAGACTGGTTCTGTTTAAAGCTGCCTTTGCCTCCCCTTGCCTTTTCTAATCATCTGACAGAGGGAGAATTATTGAATCTGCCTCAGTTTTCTCATCTTTAAAATGAGAATTATAAAACTGACCTCATATGTTTGTTGGGAGGGTAACTGAAAAATATACACATAATGTCTTAGAATGTTCTTAGAATAATGCCTGATAAATGTTACTAAGCATACATTCTCAAAACTTTTGAGTTCCTTTGGACATATTTGCCTTCTCCATCCTATCTTGTATCTTCATCCCACATTTCCCTTTCTGAGCCCTTCACTTTCAGCTAGGCTCTTGGTGCTCCAGGCTGGGATAGCATGTTTGGCTTTGAACTGGTCTCCTTATATCCAGGCTCTTCTGCTCAATGCAGCCTGTACATTATTGCAAGAGTCACGTTCTTTAAGCCTCTCTCTCTCTCTCTTTTTTAAAGATTTTATTTATTTACTTTTAGAGAGAGGGGAAGGGAGGGAGAAGGAGAGGGAGAGAAAAGTCATTGTGAGAGGGATACACTGATTGATTGCCTCTCTCACACCCCGCACTGGGAACCTGCCCCACAACTTAGGCATGCGCCCTGACTGGGGATCGAACTGGTGGCCTTTCGGTTCACAGACTGGCACTCAATCCACCAAGTCACACCAGCCAGGGCTAAGCCTCTTATTTATATGCCCTTCACATTTTTCATCATTGGTTATAGGAGAAAATTTTCTACAGTCTAAATTCAGCCTATTTCCCCATCTCATTTCTCATCTCTCACCCACTCAAACACTCTGCACAGGTGGGCTAAGTGTTCTACAAACACACTCTGTTCATTTCTACCTTCATCTTTCAGACACTTCTCACATTTCTAATCTCTTAAAGTCCTCGGTCATTTACCAGCACACAAACGCCTACAGCACTTACGCTCTGAGTCTCTTGTTAATGGACTTAATTATGTACAACTGTGTGGTGAGTGGAAGCCATCACCTTCCAACAAGACTGGGGGCTCCTTGGAGGCAGTGACTGTGTCTTGTGTTCCTTTATATCCCCCAGAGCACATAACACAATGTGTTATTCTCAGCACAATGTCAATAAATATTTGTTGGCAATTTGGTTAAATAATCAAAACATCAGGTTCATCATTCACTGTGAATATATACAAAAGGGTAAGAGAAATCCTTGAATTCCCTGTGAGATTTAGTTTTTGGTTTCTATACCCAGTAAAGCCATGTATGTTATAAAAGGGCTGGACTTGGACAAGAAGTGTGTTTTTTAATTTTAATTTAAAAAATAATTTAAAGTTTTTTCAATTACAGCTGACATATAATACAATGTATTAATTTCAGGTATACAACATAGTGATAAGTCTAGTATCCATCTGACAGCCAAGGAGTAGGTTTAAGAAGAAAATTGGCAAGGGAAACTGAGATATTAATAACAGGGGAAGAGTTGGTGTCTTTTGAGTTTTCTTGGCATTTTAAGGGATTGCTCCTGTGCATCCCATAATTATTCATCCCTTCACTTTCTGTTTCCTCCCTTACATTATGCTTATGTTAATTAAACATTCCATTTTGTTGGAATCTGGAACTGTAGTCTTAAGCTGTGCTATTTATCAATTGATTTAATGATGAACAACAATTCTAAACTCTTCTTGTCTGGTTTGTGAAATCCAATCACCTGTGCCACAGCCATTCTGACGAGATGTGATGGAGGATTGACTGGTGGGGGAATGCACAGACTCTGGCCAGTCAGCGATGTGCAGAGTCAGCCTTAGTCAGGATGGCCGAAATAGCTTCTGTCTGGCAGGAGTATTCCTGTTTCAGAGCAGATAGGCACCTGGGAGAGAGAAGTGTCACCTATCTCCTCCACTACCCTCTTTACTTTTCAAGTGAGCAATATTTGAAAAGCATGCAAACTGAGCATTCCTAAGATTTCTCCTCAAGACCAAAAGGCTTCCTTTCCCAGTGAAAATCAACCTTGTTTTATTTTTCATTTTATTTTTCTGTCCTTACCTGAGGACATTTTTTTGTTTTCATTGCTTTTAGAGAGAGAGAAAGGAAGAGAGGAAGAGAAGGAAACATTGATACAAGACAGAAGCATCAATTGATTGCCTCCTGTACGCACCCGGGCTGGTCCGGGGATTATATGCACCTAGACCTGGACTGGGGCTCAGGGATCAAACCCGCAACCTAGGTATGTGTTCTGACCAGGAATTGAACCCACAATCTTTTGGTTAAGGGATGATGCTCCAACCAACTGAGCCACACAGGCCAGGGCCAACCTCCTTTTAAATCAGTCTCTGTGTCTTCATTTGGTTTTCAAGATTTTTGTGGACTCCATCAACATCACTGACAAACTGGGAGATGCCCAAACCTCAACAGAAATTAATCGTGCTACAATTTTGGGGAAAAAAAAGTTACTTCATTTTCTGATTTGTACCACAAACAGCAGCTCCAATCTGTCATTATGACTGAGAACATGTCACAACAATCTGTTTTTATTCTTTAGGAAAGAAGAACAACATCTTGCTCTCCTCCAGCAACGGCTAATTTAGAAGATTTGCAAGCTGACATGCAACTTGATTAAAATGACCTGGAGCCACCAATTCTTTTAAAATGCAACGCAGTGCTCACAACCCCAGACCTTCTGCAGTCCAGTTATCTCCTTCACAGCTTGTTTTTCTGCGGGAGGATGGGAGGTGGGGAGGGAAGATAGGGGAAGAGCTCTGTGCTGTAATCTCTATAGAAATTTAAAATTATTTTTTTATTTTTCCTCTTCAGCCCTTCTGTCACCGTGGATTTCCTTGATAGCCCAAGGGAGAGGAAAAGCGGTGTGACGCTCTAAGCAGCTAGTGTAGATTCCATTGTCCTGAGTACAGGGCAGGCGCATGATCCAAGTGAAGCGTCCATGTTGGAGTTGGAGACTGTTTTGATATTGTGGTTTCACTCCCAGTTCATAGTTTTAGAAAATATGTAGGAATCTGTCCCAGTCTGAAAGAGCTGACTAGGTCTTTGTCAAATGCTGGTTACACTGAGAGTGATGAGATTTTTCTTCTAGGGAAACCAATTGATAAAAGAAAACAGTAACAGTTTGGTCCATTCCAGGAATAGGAGTCATAGGACTTCATATAACGGAGACCAAGGTAGTGTTAGGCATCAGGGAGTAGGTTTGCTTTATAAATACACTCATATAAATATCTCATTTTTCCTTGTGGCATCTAAAAGTGTGTATTATTGGCCCTCAGTGAGGGAGGGTGTTAATGGAGGAGGTGTTAATGTGGCTGGTATGAATGTCCACAGCTGCATTGTTCACTAAGACAATGTATAATTATTGAGAGACAATATGTAATTACACGTTGAATTGTGTGCTGCAAACTGTTTCATGTTGGTGTTCTATTGCAGAGAGGGGAGAGCTAATACAGTTGAGACCACATAAATGCAGACACTCATTTGTCAGGGAATGTACAGTAATGAGAATCATTTCTGAATCCCGTTGCCTTGGCAACCTATTCTAAAATGCTGTAGATAAAGAACTAGCAACACTTATCAATGAAGTCAGCATGTCTTGGGAAGAAAAGCTGCTGAAAACAAGGCATCAAGCATCAGACCAAACTGACTTTTAAGGGGATGGCCTTGTTCAAAATTAGGTCAAGATGTGAAATGAGGGGTCAGGCATTTAAGGACATGGCCGTCATCAATATCCGGCATGACACCCTGGCCAAACAGACATCCACTGTCAAGCCTGGGGGACATTAATCAGCTTAGGCTCTAGCTCTTATTTATAGCAGCTCTCCTAAATGGATCATTTTTATGTGGATGGACAATAACTGGGATGTCAGAAGGGGCCCCCTAGGGTAAGTGAGTGTGGCCCAGCTGCCCCGCTTGGAAGACGTAGAGCTCCCAGGGTAGCAAGAACATCTGGACACCTCCTCTCTCCCCTGGTCTCTCCTGGGTGATGTAAATACACTATCTGATCTGGAATCTCTGATAGAGTTAACTCCTTTTTAATGATGAGGAAAATAAGGTGAGAAAGGTTATGTAACTCGTTTATATCATATCTTCAAGACAAGTCAGGACCAAGACTAGGACCTGACTTTTTTCTCCCTGCCAGTTGAAGTGGATTCCCCAGGAATCCCCCTGTCTCCCTACTTGGGCTTGGGACCTGTACATTTTTTCATTCTTGACACAGCCCAAGCCCTGATAAGGGCTTGCACTATTGCCCTGGGTTCAAATGCTGCCTGAACTGTACACACTGAACTCTGAATCCAGAGCGAGGCTCCCGGGGAATGGGGTGTGGTGGGGGCAGTCGACTTCTGTATGACCCTGGGTTGAGGGAGATGAGGCTTCTCCACTGTCTACACCTGGGTCAGGTGCCTCCCCTGGCTTGTGGGGATGCAAGCCTGACATTTCTATCTGGGCATAACATTTTATTTCAAGAATATCAATAAAGATTTTGAGACTGCATTTTGAAAGTTTCTTTTTATAACAGTAAATCTTGTCCAGATTTTGAAAAAAACTATTTTAATTATGTTCTTTTAAATTATATACCATTAAGTTCAGGCTGACTACATTCAGACCAAAACAATAACCCAGGCATCTTCCAGATATGAAACTTCAATTATTGTTTATATTAGCATCAATCCTGGATTGAAAGACTGAAGGAGCCCTAATTTGCATGCTGTTAAAGCCCATCTATAAAAGACACTCAGAAAAAGATGAGAACATGAATTGCCTACAGTGTCTTATGTTTAACTCCTGGGCTCTTAAGCAGAGACACACTCTTATAAAAAGCCCCTTTGCCCTTGATAATTACACAGTAACAGATTGTGTGTGTGTGGGGGGGTGCTGCTTCTTCCCACTATATTCCTTCATATGCAACAGTTCTTTCTTCTCTCCCTCCCTCCCTTCCTTCTCTCTTTTCTCCCTCCCCTATTTATTGAGCCCTTGCTGTTTATCAAGCACAGCTCTGTGCCCTGGGATATGAAGATGGCTGATTCGGTCCATATGAGGCTCCCCTTTGGGTTGGAAATAGACACAAGGTTTTGATGACCACTCTCTGAAGTCCTAGGCACAGAGAGAAAAGAAATGGGGTCAGCCCTGGCTCGGTGACTCAGTTGGTTGGAGCGTTGTCCCACATAAAAGGAGGTTTCAGGTTCTATCCCAGGTCAGGGCACACACCTAGGTCGTGGGTTCCATCTCTGGTTGGGGTGTGTACGGGATGCAACCAATCCATGTTTCTCTCTCTTTCTTTTCCTCTCTCTAAAAATCAATAAACATGTCCTTCGGTAAGGTTAAAAAAAAGAAATAGGGCCAAGATCAGAAAAGGACTCAGCAGTACTGACCTTTCAACCGGGCTCCAGAGGTGTGTGGAAATTTGCCAATTAGAGAAGAGGATTTGTGTGTGGGTTGGGGGTGTGGGTGGAGAGCACTTTCTAGGCAAAAGGAATGGCATGATTAAGGACACAATGATAAAGAAAACTAATGGTTTAGGGAATAGATTTAGTTATCGGATGTGGTAGAGATAGCCCACCAAAATTTAAGCTGTCCCTTTAATACCATAGAATAGCCACCTAGCCAGGGACTACATTTCCCAAGCTTCTTTGACTCTAAGTAGGATCGAATGATTAATTCTCACCAATGGGTAAGGCGCGGTCAAGAGGCAAGCCTGCTTCTTCATTCCATTTTACTTTTCTGCTTGCTTGGATTCAGAGGTTTCAGAGTCCTAAGCAACAGAAAAGCCACAGAATGGCAGTAACCTGGGCCCTGAATCACCATGTGGAAGGGCACCCACTAACACCTGCATAATAACACTAATAGCGCCATGTGAGTAAGGCGTAAACTTTTATTGAGGAAGCTACTGAAATTTTGGGCTTTCTTTGTCATAGCAGTCACATCACCCTAACAACTCACTAGGCATAACAGGACAGCACCTTAAGGATTCAATGAAAAGATTTCATAGTCAACTAAATTTGGGAAACACTGAATTAAACAGGTTTCATGACTGCAGGCTGGTACAGACTTTTAATATGCTAAAGTATATTATGAATCTCTAAGAGATTTAGCAAAATGTGCTTACTGAATGTCTTTGACCATGTAACAGTTTTCTGAATACTTGGTGAACACTGTAGTTGTGCAGAAGTCAGAGCAAAGCTAGGGTACAACAGAGGCAGGTGTGGAGTAGCAGAAATGAAGTGGGAAAGGGAGGGGCCCCGGGTGAGCTGCTTTCTCCTGCCCCGCCCCCACCTCCGTGCTCCAGCTCTTTAGTCTTTGCTCACTCCCCGAGTCGTGCTTTGTATTGTGTTTCTGGCCTTTGCACTCACACCTCTGCTTGGGTTGTTCTCATCTATTCTACTCCCCTGCCCTGCCCCTGCACCAAGCCCCAGATTTTTCTGTGAACTCTTTCTCTCTCTCTCCTTCAGGTCAGAACAAATCCGCTCCCCCTTGGCCTTCACAGCACATCACTTCCGTCTCTGTTTTTATCTCCTCTGTTCTGTCTTTCAACATGGGGACTTGGTCATGCATCTGTCTCCCTCAGCAGAAGTAAGTTCTTTGAAGGAAAGTGCCCCATATAACTCATTTTTTCAAAACATTATATTAAAGTGTAATATACTTACAAAAAAAGAAAGTACGCATG